>VXBC01011365.1:1235917-1251848 GCA_013399945.1 Ploceus nigricollis
CTTACAAGGTAAATCGATTTGGCCGCGCTGGAGGAGCGGGGCGCCGCCGGCCACGGGCCGCTGCTGGACGCGCTGCAGCCCCGCGTGGAGCAGCTGTTCCGCGAGGTGAGTGAGAGGCGGCGCGGGCGGCCCCGCGGGCGGGCGCGCAGGACCGGCCGCTCCGCTGCGGGGCGACAGGATCGGGGAAGGCGCTCTGGCCCCGCTCCGCCGCGGGGTTCGCTCCATGTGTCACCGGCTTCCCATCCTCTGTGAAAAAACTTACTCCCTCCTACCAAGCTTTCCCCTTTTTGCTGCCGTTCCCGTGAATCAGGCGTAGGGCGAGGCGTGGCAGTGCCCACCTTGATTAGAAGAGAAAACGCCCCAGGTGAAGGGCCGGCAATCGAAGGTTAGAGGACATGCGACTTTCCTCCTTACTCTATTCACTGACATAGGTAACCCGAGTACTTTAACTATTTGTCTTGGGATTTAATGGACCATAATTTCCTTGTTAGAAATTATGAACATGATTCCCGCTATCTGGACTCTGTCACAGAGTATTGTGGTCTGGCAGTGCAGAACTGATTTATGGCAGGCAGAGGAGAGCCGCCACTTGTTACTTCACTTTCAGTCCTGGGGTTTTCTGAAATTATTCAATAAATATTTTTGTGCTGAACAATTCCTCCTACTTGGAGAGCTATTATCCACACTGATGCCCTTCTCAGTGCCTAACTGAACCAAATCTCTGGGAGAAGTTACACTTTATCCCAGGGTTATCTTTTTCCTGATTCTGGTGTTTAGGTTTGGGGCTTTTTACAGGCAAGGGGGACGTGTAGGGCTCCATCACTCATAGGAAACGCTTGAAGATCCCACTGTTGGTTTGCTGGATTTGTATAAACAGTAGTTCATAAAGTTCAGCAAGATTCAACACGGCTTGTGGGGCTGCTGAAGGGCACCCCTGAGTGATCAGTTCTGACATCTGGGGAAGGTTTTACGCTGGGATTTTATTAATGGCCTGACTGCGGTGCAAAACATGCATTAAAATCATGACAGCCACGAAGCCTAAATCATGCGAAAATGTGTTTGTATGTGGAGCTCTGTGAAAGCTCTGGGGCTGTGAGCAGTGCTGGGGGCACGGGGAGACAATTCCTCGTGCTGTCTGTTGCTGTTAGAGCTAGAGTGAGGGTATTGCTGGCACCACCACAGCATGTCCTTTTGCCTGGAAACTTGGTTGCATTGATGTGCCTCGATAAAAGTGAAATGTTAAAATATTTTTGTGAAAACCCTGAATACCAGACCGGGGGGTGCCTGTGAGGCATAGTCACAGCCTCTAGTTAATGTCTGTTCTCCAGGCAGGAATTAGCCTGCCGGTTGTGGCAGTGGTTCTGTTCCAATTACCCCAATAAATGTGCTTAGCAATGGGAATGGTTTCTGTGGCACTGCCTGAGATCATGTGCAACCTCTTGCTGAGATTTAGTTAAGTGTGGAAAGCTTGTTTTGTACTGAGAATGCTCAGATGGAGTTTGTACAGGGGAAAATAAAGCAAAACCACATAATTGGGTTTCTAATGGAAGAGTGAGCTTGTTGAAACATTTAGTATGACCAAATTTTTGTCAATGCTAAAGAAAATTTTGAATCAAGCAATAAATTCGAGGAATCCATAGTAGTAATTGCACTATCTATTCATGGTCATTTTAAATGAACCTCTTAATTTATGGTAAAGTTTCAGAAAGTGTTTCTTGCCCAAACTCTGTTACATAAGACCACTCGCTTGTCAAGCAACAGCTGCCCTTTCTGTGCTTGAGAGTTTCTGGAGAGCGAGAGAGTATTTCCATCGTCATGAACATCAACTGATGCCTGGGGTCAGTTTGTTTGTTAAATTCTGTGTTGGTCCTCCTTTGAAGTTTACCACAGTATTTCAGAAGTGAAACCAAAGCTCCGTACGCTCTCTGTGCATGACCCAGCATCCTTTGTTCTCTGCCACGACCCAAAAAGCTTCACTCCATGTACCAATGGAGGGGTTTGCTGGCATAATTTATGGCAGAGCTGTGTATAGAGAGCAGCAAATACAACACCAACACACTGGCTCTGTTCCTTTTAGTGCTGTTTAAATGTTTGGCAAGTAAAAGAGTATAGGAAATAATAAAGGAAGAGTAAGTGTGTAGTTAAGGTAATGAAAGCCAATCTGGACAACAAGGATTTAGTTTCTGGCTCTGTGACAGCCATCCGTGTAACTCTGGAGAAATTGCTGATTTGACTGTGGCAGGACCTTGCCCTTCCCTTGGCTTGTGCCATTAGTGGGACGTGCTGCAGGCTCCTGCTTTGATGCCCTCTGAAACATTGCCAACAGCACGGTCCAGACGTGGCAGCATCTCCACTTGCTCTGCGTCAAAAACCCCAACTCCAAGTGTGTAGTTTTCACACCGGAGGGGAAACATTAACAGGAGGATTATAGAAACATCCAGTTGTTGTAAACAAAGCCGGATCATTTTGTTCACAAAGGATTTATTGTCCACAGTGTCCAGATTAATCAGTTTCATGACAAGAACAATTCAATGGGAGAACAGAGGACTTGCTCCAGGATTCAGATCTCCTCTGCTGTTCCCAGTGATGCCTGCTGAACTAAAAATGTGGGAGAGCTTGTTTTCATTTCCTCGAGCATCTTCATCATCCAAATTACTTTAAAAGTAAACAGATAGAAATTGAGCAACTCTGTAACATTTAGACTGCAGGTGGCTGTCAGAAAAATCTCCTTAGATGTTTTTTTTGCCACATTTTCTCAAGGAAAGTGTATGTTTTGCAGAAGGCAGCTGGATCGTTCTGGTATTTATACTTCCCTTAGGACAGCTTCTCTGTCAGGTGCTATGAAACCGTCTTGATACTTTCAGGACCTCTTAGTGTCACATCAAGCAGATAGAGGAAGCATAGGATTTCAACAACAGATAAAACTATTTAATCCTCAGAATAAAAAGAAAGTAACCTAATTCACAGGTAGCCTAATTCCTGAATAGTCCACGGTGTTCAAATATTTGAAAAGGGACTGGGTCATCAGTTGTACAGTATCAAGTCTTAACACCCTAAACGGAATAAATACTTTGAATTTTCTGTCTTTGAAATGTAGGGACTCCAGCTATCAGATTATTGGTTTGTCTTTTGGCAAGTACTTTAGGTAGGACAGGGCATTCCTGGAGGACTGAGAGAGTGAAGATTGTGGGTGAAGATGAGCTGTTCCCACCCTTGCTGGGCTGTCCCAGGCAGAGAGTATGCCTGAGCTAATGTAATGTACCTGTCATCAGGCTCATTAACTTGGGCTTGGCAGTGGGCTAAATGCAGGCACGAACAGTCTCCTGGGCTTAGGGAGCAGCCAGAGTGTGCACACATCTGCCTGCAACATGCCACGTCGACACTGCTCTAGTTTTGTGAACTTTTATGTGTTCTAGTTATCCCATTGATGAGTTTTTCACTTTGGGCATGGAAACACTGTGCTTTGGGTAGGCCTGAAGGTTGGTGAGCGCTCCAGTCTTGACTGTCCTTTACCTCATCCCTCTGCTAAAGAAACCTCTAACACTCCACAGAGCGTGAATTTTATGTACAGAATCAACCAAATCAGGTCAAGTTTGAACATGGGACTTGTAAAGGAGCTCAGGATGAATCTTGCCAATGGAGCTTTGCTCAAGGGACTTTGGGATGTGCAGGAGGAGAGTCTGCCTTCTCCCTGTGAGGGCTGTAGGCTGCCACTTGCTCAGAAACATTTGATATTTACGTGCTACTGTAGCATGGGACATTATCCAAGGAGGCTGAACGCCACAGGATGAAACCATTACCCCTCCCTGGAAGGAAGCTGGATGGTTTGGATGTTGGCATGTGTGCACAGTCCGTGTTTAGGTGTAATGTACTCTCTAAAGGACTGTTTTCATTCCCCCTCCAACAGAAACTCGGCGAAGGATTGGCGAAGCTGCGGACGGCGCGAGAGGCCCCCCCAGACTGTGTGTGCCCCCCAGGTAGGTGCCAGGTACAGCACAGCCCGGGGCCACCCACCCACTGAGCTCCTCCTCTCCTGTTTTACATGCTGCTTTCCACGGAGGAAAATGTGTTAAGAAGTGTTTTTCCCGAGCTGAAGCACTCCAGCGTCTCCCAGTGCCTTGCTTTGGCCTGTTTACAGATCAAGGAGTTTGAGGTTTGGACAAAAGCGACGTTTGGCTATAAGAATAAAAGAGAGAAGAGCTTGACTGGGTTGTGAGCCCTGGGTGTTGGGCCAAAACAATTTAGAAGTAGTAACAAAATCACTGGGGCTTAATGCAAGTGTGATAATTAAAAGCTGCAGCCTCTCTGCCTTTTCGGAGGGCAGGATTTCTTTTGCTGTAGGAAAGCTGTCACCGATTGTTTAAATTTCCTCCCAGAGTTTAATGAACTTCTAAAACTGTCAAAACTTCCTGTTCTGCTGTGGAAGTGCATGCTCCTTGGAAACAATAAACAGCTTAGATTAGTTTGTAAAGGAACCTCATTCATAGAAATGTTCTGTGAAGTGCTCTGCTGTCACACTGAAGGGTGCGAGTGGCTTTGAGCTGGGGCACTTTGAGCCTTTATTTTCTTTTTTCTTTTCACAAAAGTAGTGAAAGATGGGTGAAAGATGTGCAGTGCTTTGATGCGAGAGAATTCACAGACGTGTTACAAGGACTTCCAAGCAGCAGACAGTTCCATTCTAGTTTTAAAGAAAATAAACAAACAGTAAATGCTACATGGGGATGGTGGAGTAGGCAACGGGGCAGGGTCAATTTTCCCTGCCATCCTGGATACGAATCCTACCAAAACACAATGTTAGTCCATACTCACAGGACAAAAAAAAAAAAAGGCTTTTTCCCTCTGTGAGATTATGTTTAATCTCAGAAACATTTCACTAATGATGCTCTTAAATGCACTCGCTGCTTTTCTGGTGGAAGGCTCCCTGTGTGCCTCACTGCCTGGTAACAAAACCCACCAGCTGAGAAACAAATCCTGCTTATTTTCAGCTCTTTGCAAGGCTGGTCAAATCAGATTTCTGTCTTCTGAGGCACAGACCCAACAAGTCCACCAGCCTCACGGGACTCTGTGGCTGTGTCTTTCTCTGGTCTGGGCAAACAGGGCACTGCTGGTGTGCTGAAGTGGTCAAGAGGCTTTTCCTTTGCTCTGCGGAAAGCAATTGGGATTGAAGAGGCTTCTTTTGTCCAGGAAAGTCCCAATTCTGTTCCGGGTCACTGAGTTGCTGGTTGCTGTGTTTGGGAGATGGGGGAAGAGAGGAAGGCCTGACTCTTCCCACGTGCTGCTGAAATGCTCGTTACAGTCATTAGTAACTAAACGAAGTAATTTGTGAGCTGAGGGAAGGAGAAGTGATCTCCTGGTGGGTAGGAAGTGTCCCATCGGTGTCTGCTCCTGGCCACCACTGCAGGGAGCTGACGTGGGGATGTGCTGCTGGACTGTCCTGAAGCCTTTTGGCTGTTTTTGAGCAAATCTAAGACATCTTCAGCTGTGTTTCATTCTTTTCCTCTTTCTCCTGAGAAAGGCTGAGCTGCCTTCTGCTCTGTAGCTGAAGAGCTTGGTCTGGAAACATCTGAGAGCTTGTGGCCCTCACTGGCATTCACTGCTGAGCTACACCAGGTTGCAAACCAACAGCTGAGCTTCAATTTGCCTCTGCACTGAAAAAGCAGCCCCCGCTGAAAGGAAAATTTCCTTGTGGAGGGGACGGGGAGACGCTGCCAGCCCTACTCCTGCTTCCCATGGGCAGCTGGTGGGTATCCTGAACACCTGGGCTGGGAGGCTTTCCTCTGCCAATAACCCTGCTAAGCTTAAGAGTTCCTCATTACGACTGGACTTAAAGCCAGCTGGGGAGAGAGCTGCGGATGAGGATGCTCTCTGCATTGCCACGCAGGCGTGCTCCCTCCCTCGCTGCCTCTGGAAACACGGGACCCACAGAGCCACCCGTGGGCAGCGGCAGGAGCAAACACAGGCTCAGAGCTGGCCGTGCCAGCTGATTTTTCCTAGAAATGAATCAGTTTGGGGTTTGTTTGGATTTGAGGGGGTGGGGGTTGTTTTTAGGGCACTGTTTTGATACAATTGACTTGCTACACATTCAAAGCAGTTCGGAACAAGATGACAACGATCCACTTAAAAGTTAAATGAGGGTCAAGTTATTCTAACTGCAGTGAAATCCTAAATCACTGCTTGTAAAACAAAGACAAAAGACAAACACCCTTCCCTCTCAGAAAAACCCCAACCCAAACTGACCCATTTTGTGCTCTGCCTGACTCCGCAGGCAGTCACCTCTTTGGCTATAGGGCACAGCTGGCTTGGCTTCTAGGATGGACCCTCGGGGCTTTTTGCGGCTGCGGGGCCGGCAGGGTCGGTGGCCGGCAGAGGGGGCCCGGCTGTTTCGCCAGGGCCGCGGAGAGATCGCGATCGTCAGAAGAAATCACAGAAGGACTCTTTTAAAATCACCTAGTCCAGCTGCCCTGCAGTAAGCAGGGACATCTCCAGCTAGATCAGGTTTCTCGGAGCCCTATCCAACCTGACCTTGGAAGTAATAAGAATTTGGAAAAAAAAAAGATAATTAAAAGAATATATTTTTAAAAGCTTAAAAAAGCTTAAAAAATTTTTCTGTCTCTAGTGCTGAGCATGCTGCAAAAAGTTGCCTCTGCAGTTGCTCTGAGCATCTGTGTACTGCTTTGAGTTGACTTGTTTTGCTTTATTCATTCAACCGAGGCGATGCGGGGGAGGATGACAACAACTTTGTGTCACTTTGAGTCCTTTGTGGTTTGGGCATTTTTGTGGCTGAGGGAGAGGAGAGCATCCTTGGGGGGGTTGAGGCAGCTGGACTGAGTGTGGGTCAGGCTCGGGAACGCTGTGACAGGCTGGTGACCCCACTCTGGGGCCAAACATGGCCTTTGAGTCCCCTCAGCTATTTGGGACGGGGCGGCAGCGGTTGGATGCTGCCAGCGCCGGGCAGGGCCAGGACAGGCTGTCCCCATGTGTTGTCCTGCAGGGAAACAGCAGCTTAATACTTGTGTTATTGTCATTCCCTAAGCCAGGCCTGTAATACTTTGAAGAGAGGCCCCTCGTCCCCTTGTGTTCAGCCTCTTTCTCTGGTGGGATCCTCACAAAGCCTTTGCTGCAGGATGAAACGCAGCAGGTGCAGGAGCACTGGCGTATGTGGCATTTGGGACAGCCTGCTGATGAGCACTGGGAGGTGGGTTGAAGGCAAGACTAAAACTTCACACTGGTAAACAATTTGTTTATCAGTTGTGTGGGCTCTGGCTGCCTTCTCATATATATGCTTTTAAGGATTATTTTTCATTTTTCCCACCTTGTAATTCTAACAGTCTTTTAAAACCTCATGTGCAATAGGCTCTTGTTAAAGGCGGTATCTGCTGTGCCAAAAGTCTTCAAGCTCTGTGAGAACAGGTCCCTGGAGAGCTCAGGGTGCTGGATGTGCTGTGCTAGAGCCTGAGAGCAAATGTTTCCTTAAATCCAGTAAAAAAAGGCTTAAACCAGCCCCAGCCCACAGAGCATGCCTTGCCCAGCAGCCGGTCCTTGCTGAATTGTGGACTGAGGGTGTGAAGAGCTCCAGCTCTGCTGGCTGCTCTTGCACTGCGTATTTCTACGTATGCATCGTGTTTCCATGTGCCTTTTTATTTAACAATACCTCTGGAGCCTGAACTCCAAATTTCCTGGATGATGCTTATCCCTGTTTTCATCTTGAATTTACGCTGAGACGGTGTCGTACGCTTTTGAACGTATGGATATATTACAAAACAGCGTTAAATGTTCAGAGTAGTAATCTGATGTTCCAGCTAATATGTGACAAATATTTCCCAATAATGGCTTGGCAGCAGCAGGAGTGCAGTGGTGCTGCAGCCGGCAGGACGGCGGATTGCTCCATTTCTCTGCAATTCAAACCATGTGTACTGGGGGAGGCCGAGCCTTTCAAACCCTCTCCACCTCTGCAGACTCAGCAGCTCCAGAGGCTCTTCTGCTTAGATTGTTTATAGAATTTAAATTTTTTTTATTATTGCTTTTTTAATATTTACCTTAACTTTATACCCAGGGATCAGCAGCTTGTCCTGGGAGGCTGGTGTGGCACTTTTTGTGATTTCCAGTGACTTGAAATATCTGCCTGATTTTTGCTGGTGTAAATGTTGCCTTCAAGTGTCACTCGCTATCTGCCTTCTCCCTGTGTTGTCTCCCCAGGTAATTAGCACAACAGAATTTCCCTAATTGCTGGAGATCAAGGGGGAGAGGACTCTTCTGGCTTTGTAGTCCTGACAAATGGCAGATGTTTTCCAGGAGGCCAAATGGGATGCACCCAGCTCTGCTAATTATGGCTCTTTGTTTTGCTCTCTCCATGATAGCAGCTCTGTTATTGCATCTTCAGGATCTGGGCCTGTAGTGCCACATTTCTGAGTCCTTCAGGGTAGTTCAATAGATACTGAAAAATATCAAATATAAGCAAGTATCAATTTTTTTCTTCTTAAATTAGCAGTGATCTCTGCTTTTCTGAATTGCTTTGCTTCTACTGACCTTAAACTTCTGAGGTATTCCTTATACTTACCTCAAGATACCCTTTTCTGCTTACTGAAGCCATGGAAACTCAGTATTTTTCTGTAATTTCTATGATACAGAGTGAGACAAAGAGCTTTACAAAATATTCAAGTTTTAAGATGTCTTCTGAATCCCCCTTTGCCTCAGTTTTCTGTACCCTGCCAGTGGCTTCACTTCAGCAGGGGTTGCTTTCTCCATCTGCCTTTGCCCGCAGGAGGCTGGGACATTGGAATTACGGATTTGTGTAAACAGGATTTTTTTTGTACTAAACTTACAAATGCAATCAGAATTCTCTCCTGCACAGAAAAGGCTGTGCCAGGATTTTAAAAAATGAGCCAGAAGCCAAGTGTTAAAGCATCTAAATAACAAAGAACTGGCTGGGAAGGACTTCTGGCAAATGGTGCCATTTAAATGCAGGCACTTTCTGTCTGTTTCACGTGTTTTCAAATCTTACTCCTTCAAAAATCCAATCTGCAGACCCTAGCAACTTTTGGAAAAATGCTCTTTGAGCATAGAAATGACTGCTGGCTACCTTCCATCAGCTCCTTCCTGGCGACCATTCCCCAGTCCCTTTTGGATATTTGTGGAAGGCCCCAAGGACATCTGGAGCTGTGTCTGCACACCACATGTGCAGGAGCTGCCAGTTCCTTCTCCCAGGAGCTACCTGGGATGGGCACTGACACCTTCCATCGTCTTACTGGAAGGTGCTGGAAAGCAGCTGCCACAGAGTGATGGGTCCCCACCTCATCCTTGGGGCCTCAAAGCTTTGCCTTCAGGATTGATGGAAACCTTTAGGTCAGGGGTTGTTTTCTTGAGTGGTTGCAATAGATGGAAATAAATGGAGGAGAGGGAGTCTTGCTTGGTTTGGCATCTCCTCCCAGCCATGTGGGTGCCAGCAGCAACAGGGAAAGGAACCCAAAGTCCTGGCAAGAGGAATGACTTTCTGGTGGTCCTGTGGGTGGCTGTGTGCTCTGAGGGGGTTGCTGGAGTGGTGGCAGCAGCCAGGTGTGTCATGGGAGTGTCAGGGGGGCTCTGCTCACAATTTTGGCACTGTTCCACACCCCTGCTGAGGAGCTCATGGTGGCGGTGCTGGGGGGACCAGGAGGTGACAGCCAGGTGTGCAGCAGAAGGCAGTTTTGAGTCTGGAAATTTGGGGACTGCTCTCAAAGTGAGTTCCCCCTGTGTGTGTGAAGGAGGGCACGTCCTCTATTCCACACCCATCCAAACAGCAGCGTCCCAGATCAGCTGCCGTGTCAGCCAGCAGTGACATTTAACGTCCTACCGAGGTGACTTTAAATGCTGGATGTGGTCAGGGCTTTCTGAGGCAGGAAATAGCACAGTATCAGTGTTATTCCCAGAGCTGGCGGCGCCTCTGACACAGAGGCAGAGCACGAGCTAAAAGGCAGTCTGGCCTCAAAACCACTGTTGCAGGGAAATGGGCTGGAGGCATCTTCCAGGGAGGCTGGGGCAGGATTCATCCTGGGCGTGCTTGGTGCAGCCCCAGCATTTGAATTCGGAGGCCTGGAGCAGCCCCCAGCAACATTTGCCTTTAGACCACTTCAGCAAAAAATAATTAAAACTGGTGACATCAACAGGAGAAGGCTTTGAAAATTTATTTTTTCTAAGTCTGCCAAAGTTATTTTGAGTGTAATGAAAACTACAAAAATAAACCTGATGACCATGTCCTCCGCAAGAGGCTCTGTGTAACTTTATCTTTGTCTCAACGTATGAAGTCGTTTACCCAGGCACAGATATTTTTTGCTGCCAACCCCTTCAGTGCTGCCTTTCCAGAGAGAGACTCTGGAGCAGGTTGGTTCAGTGTTCATGGACTGACTCACCTGGGAAGTTCCTGTTAGTTTCCAGTTGTTTTCCTCCTCTTTCTTGTTCAAATGATGGATCAATGTCATGCAAGTGAGCAGTGACTTGGCTGTGCAGAGCTGATTATTGAAAATAGACAGTGCTGGCATGATACCTGCTGTACCTCCATCCCTCCTCATCAAGTCAGTAATGTTGTGTCTCCTGTCCATCCTGGGTGTAACAGGGTGGGAATGTTTCTCACTCCAGCAGGACTTAGGTTGAGTTTTTCAGTCATGCAGCGTTGATAGAAGCAGGTTTTAGCACAGAAATTATTTTGGGACAGTGAGCTACCACTGATGTACTCCTGAAGCAAGAACCACCTTATTTCTCTGGTACAAGAAGCTCCAGACTGACACTTCTTTATTTGCATTGCCCAAATACTCTCTGCACAGGAATCACCATCACCTGTGCCTGTGGCTGGGGGCATGTAGGTGACAGCAATCAGAACCAAACTCGAGCAGAAGGGCTGTATAAAATTTTTAATCTGCTGCACTGGGTGGGTGCCATGTCATTCACCAACAGGTACCATTAATTAACCTTCCCTCTGGCCAGCCCAGACAAAGGCTGGACAAATAGCCCCATCTGCCTCACCAGCTTCTTCCCTTGGCTTCCCACTTGAGAAATCCTAGACTATCTATAAAACTAGTGTCTCCTGATTTCCATGACCAGAAACACTTCTCTTGCCTGGTGCTGTTTGTTTGCTCCTGTTTTGTTGCTCCAAGGTATGGTCATTTGTTTGACTTTGTAGGCTGCAGGGCCAGTAGGTGCAGTGCCCTTTAAAGGATCCAAATATAACTCCATCACTCCTGACACTCCAATAAAGGCTGGAGCAGTGAAGGGCTGAGTAGTACTCAGTTGCCAGCTGGGGTCAGAACACGAGCAATAGCTTTTTTTGGTTATTTTACAGACTTCTGGGTTAGACAGTCCCTTTCAGCACTTGTTAAATAGAGTTTTCTTGAAGGAAAGTGTTCTGAGCTCCAGCCCCTGAACAATGCTGTCTTTGCATCGCAAATGTGCTCGTGCTTTGACCACCACATTGTCATGGAGGGAGGGAGGAAGGTGAACTGGAGAGTGACACCCGTAGCTGGCTGTAGCTGAGAGTCCTAACAGGATTTTAAGCAAGTAATTATGTGGCAACAGTTGCTCACTGAGAAGTGTGGCTTGCCTGGATTACAGAGGCCAGGGTGTGAATCCAAATACCAGCCACAAGCGTGGATCACTTACCCTTCCACTACCACCCAAACCAACGCAAGCCAAGCACTGATCATACCAGCTGTGATCATACTTAACTCTCCAGGTGTTATTTCAGACAGAAAACAGAGAGAGATCAGGAAACTTTTGTCTGTTATTGTCTGTTACCTTTATTGCAGTAGCTGTCTGTCCAGATCAGCAGTAAAATTACTTATCAAGTCTGACACACAGAGCACCTGGAGCTTGCTCCAGGGGAGGGTGCTGTGACACCAGCAGGTTTGTCCCCACATGTGCTGAGGGAGAGGCAGTTCTGACACTGTGTGATGGGATACTCCTGCACCTCGTTTTTCATGAAGCCAAGCTGGCTGTAGAAAATCACTGAATAACTATTTTAAAAGCAGCCAGAATGAAGAATTTGGCCACAGGTTTGTCCATCCATGGTTGTGAGGAGTCTGGAAACAGCATTGCTGCACTGGTGTCCCTGAGTCCCTCGGCCTAGGGGTGCTGGGTGGGGTGGCAGGGATGCACGTGGTGGCTGTACCTGGCTGGAGTTGGTGCTGGATGTGCAGGAACCATGGAATGAACTCAAGGTACACCAATGTGAGTGACAGGTCCTCTTGGTGATGCACTGCAAGGAGAAGCAGCTTGAGGAGACAGATCCAGTTGCTGATCTTTTTTGCATTGCACCTGTCCTACCGTGACAAACTAGACTGTAAAAAGGCTGGATTTCTTTCTGCTTTTCTAAATGGGACCCAGGAGCCAACAATTCTCGTCACTTCCCAGCATGAGCCCAGGCTAATCCCACCCAGCATCCAGCCTGGGGGGAGCAATGGTCTCTGCAGGCTGTGCCTTCCCACCCAGCATGGACTGGTGGGTGTGAGCACTTGGGTTAATGCAGCTTTACAGGACACACTCATGTGCTTAATGACCTAATTAAGCCTCCACCTGTTCTTTGTTGTCACCATCAGCCTGTTTTATCATGTGGCAGAAGAGGTCCTGGTGCCAGGATGCCCCGAACACGTGGCTCTGGCAGCCTGTGCAGCACAATGTTCTTCTTGGGTTTCATCCCTGCAGCAGATGGAGCGAGCTCCTGGCCTTGTGTAGGAGTGAGGCACAGAGCTGCTGGAAATGCAGGAATGACAGATTCTCCAATGTCCCCCTGCCCCCCAGCGTGTGCTTGTTTGCTTTTTAAAATGTGACCATGTGGGGCAAGAAGGAGGAAAAGCTGCATGTGCTGGAGGAACTGAGTGTAGCCAGAGGACTGACAGAGGGCTATGGAGAGCCCATCACTGCCTTGAATGCTGATTTGGTGGCAGGAATTCACTTTTTTTTTCTACAAATTTGAGCTGGGGATGTGTTTGTGAAAGACCTCCCATTTATCTTCTGCTCCATACAGAATCTTGGTTGGGGTAGGGATGTGGGGCTGTGTTGGTTGCAGTTGAAGCTGTTGTTCATGTTTCTGGCTCACTTTAAATTGGGTCCATTTATGTAATTACATATTGAAGGCATTAAAAGAGCTTGGCTTCTGCTGAATGGGGGCTGCCCTTGATGGTTTATTTTTTCACAATGGTTGCAATCATGGCAAGACATGAAGGCCAAGAAAAGCCAGTCTTTACTGAGGCTGGTTGTGTGACACAAATTACTTTTTAACCCACTTGAGCAATGCTATGGCAAGAGCCACTGACTTTGGGACTTTGTTCACCTGAAGTTTCCCTTCAGTGCAAGTTTGCTGGGACATTTATGTCAAGACAGCTCCAGTGACGGACTTGGCTCCAGCCCATGTGTGATGTATCCTGTACATTGCAAGAAATCCCACGTCTCTCCCTTTGTTTCTGGCTCTCAGTGGCACAGCTGTGCATGTTGGCTGTACAAGCAGCAGAGAGAGGCCATGTGCCCCTGGGTGGACCTATTAAATCCTGTGCACCACATAAAAATTTTACCCCTCATGTCCTAGGCTCTTGGGTGGCTTCCCAACA
The DNA here is from genome assembly GCA_013399945.1 of Ploceus nigricollis. NCBI lineage: Eukaryota > Metazoa > Chordata > Aves > Passeriformes > Ploceidae > Ploceus > Ploceus nigricollis. The sequence goes on from VXBC01011365.1 coordinate 1,249,489, forward strand.
AGGGTGACATGGTGGAGAGAGAAGTATTCACAAAGAAAAATTGAATAGGTTCGATGATGTTCCCAACCATCTGTGTGCTTGTTGTCAGACTTCTAAAAAAATACTGGTAGAGAGGAGATCTGTCAGTGCAGTACATCTGGAAATATTTCTTTCTGGCTCGAGTTTGTCTGGGTTTTGTCCCCATTTTGTGCTGTCTCTGGGCTGTCCCCGTTTGTGCTGTTCCAGCCCACTTGGTGCAGGAGGATCGAGCAGGTTTGTGCTGCTTCACTGCTCAGAGACATTGAAGAACTTGGAGGAGATGTCGAACAGATTTTTCTTTTTCTTTTTTTTCTTTTCCCCCAGCAGATCTGTCTGGAGGATGAGAACAGTTGGTATTGATATGATCTGCTTCATATTTTGGGAAGTCTTGGCAGTAACTACCACCAAATAATGATGCTTCTGGGGCCCTATTGTGCAAACATTTAAATATGTTCAACCGTGTTGCGCAGAAGCCCTGTCAAGAGACTGACACACCATCCCAGAGGGGCTCAAGGGCATGGCTGATGGCAAAATGGGCCTTGATAGGGAATTGGGAATGTATGTTCCCATTCCTTAAAAGAAATCCTGGCTTTTTGGATACTGGCAGCTGCTGGTGGCTTGCCTGAAGGCTGCTGGTTATTTATTGGAGGGGGATTAGATGGGGAGCACGCTGTTGCTGCAGGATAGGGCGCTGCTGGTGGGGGCAATGCTGCTCATCTGAGCCAGGGTGCAGGGACTCCTTGTGCTCATTTGCTTCTTTCAATTTTTCTCCTAAACTTTGCATCCTAAACCACAGCTTGTCCAGCTTGTCCACCTCATTACTGGGGTGATCACTGTGTGTGGGTCTGCCCCATCCCTCATCCTGGGCAAGGTGTGTTAGGGGAAGGCAGGGATACCCTGAACCTGGCCAGAAGTTGCACGTGCTTTTCTTTTCTGCTGCATTTTCTCTTTTTTTTTTGTTTTATTTTTTGAACCTATCCATTTTGTAGATCAGGACTGTACAAAAGTGGCTTTCTTTAATTCCAAAGATATGGTTAAATTCCCCAAGAAGTGCTGTTCAACTCCACTTGGGTGCTTATGCAGACCAGTTGACTTTAAGGATAAAAGCACTGTATTTGAGCTCCTTGAGGGCTGCTTTAAAGTCAGTTAAGCCAGACTTCAAGGAGCTCTGCTTCATTTTCAGAGTGACAAGGTTCCCAGTCTTTAAACCATTTCTTCACACAGACGTGAGGTCAGAGTGCGTTGGTGCCTCGCAGCATCCGCGGTGCCGGCACAGGGGGGCTGTGCTGGAGATGATCAGACACACGAGCTCTGCTCTGTGTGGAGCAGCAGCAGCAGCACAGCCACCCCCTGCTCTGCTTCCCTTTGGTTGTGGTGGCACAAAGACACATTCAGGCCCTTTGATAAAAGCCAGGCTTGGCTGCTTTTACAAACACAAACAAAACAAAACAGAAAAACNTCCCATAAATATTTATATTTAATGCTTGTTAAGTAGCAAAGCAAAATGCAGAGAAAACCAGCAAGTGACAAACACATTCCTTCTCCTAGGTAATTAAATGCCCACCCTCTCTTACTGGGGTTTATTCTGGGCTTTGCTGCTTGCAGGTTTTAGCTCCTCTTTGCTCCAGACTGGCCCTGACTGCCAGCTCAGTGCTGAGAGCTCATCCCCAGGGGATTCCAGTGGTGGGAATGGGTGAATTAGGTGGCTTCATCCTGGTTTGGTTTAAAATGGTAATTATGTGTTTCTTGAAACCAACCATTTGTTGAACTGTTTTGCTTTTAAATTTATTTGATACCTCATTCTGGAAGTTTTTCTTGCTGTAGTTGGGGGTTCCTTACAGCTGTTCCACTGCTGTGTGTCTATATTCCATTACTACCCTGAACTCCAGCCCCTTTACAGAGTGAATTCACTGCTGGCAGGAATTCCCCTGTGCAGAGCCACCCTAATGAACTGGTGATGTTAAACCTTGCACTGATGCCCTGAGGAGATTGACCTTTGCTACAAANGCTTTAACAAACACAAACAAAACAAAACAGAAAAACAGCGGAGGAGAGGAGGCTGGGTTTTGTTAAAGTGGGGACTTGGGATTTAGCAAGAAAAGAAAACCCAAACCTCCACTTCTTTCTGAATTAACAAGGGAGTCTGAAGTTGGAAGCACCCTTCTCCATCTCTCCCACCCTGTCAGGTCAGTGGACATTTCCAGACCCCTCCCTGGGAACATTTCTTCCTCTTCAGCCCTATGGTGGTGTTTATAAGGAAGAAGGAGTTTTAAAAAAACACATCTCTCTCCCCACCCCTCCCCCCCATACACACACACACACACACACACAGATATATATAT
>VXBC01011365.1:1260330-1361063 GCA_013399945.1 Ploceus nigricollis
AAAAAAGGAGAAAGAGCAGCTCTGAAACTGCCCTGGGTGACATCAGGCCCTGGCTGTGTGTGCACAAACCCATCCCCTTGCTGTGAAACATTTACAACTTCATGTCTGCCTGTGCTGGATTGTGTGGGTTTATCTCCTCAGGGAAGGGGTGATTTCTTTACCTCTTTGGATACATTTTCCCCAGAGGGCACAATTTCCCTTTTTCCCTGGGCTGAAGTGTGGGAAGGGGCACAAATGTCCTCAGGAAGCACCACCTTGAGTGGGGATGTGCTGGGGCACTTTGAGCTGGATTTAATGTTGACTTCAGCTGTGAAGACACATGCTTGCTTTAGCTAGAATAAATTAACTTGGTGAGTCATCCTCTGGTAAATCAGGGTTTGGGAATCTGAGATGCTCTGAGTGTCAGTGTGTGGTGGCTCCTGCATGAGGGAAACTGAGTTTTGGGAGCAGGAGAACATCTGCCTTCCCAGGTCTGAATTTCCAAGGCGACTTTTGAATGAACATAATGATTAAATATAATGACTAAATCTAAAATTGTTGTTGTCTCAAGCTTTTAATTTCTTGAAAAGTGGAAGATGGCACAAGTTTTTCCGTTTTAATAAAACAAACTTCATCCTTACTGCAGAGGATCTGCACTAAAATGCACCTTTTCACCTCTATCCCGCTGTGGTTTTCCTAATGTGTTTCTGAAATAGACCTGACTGCCAAGGAAAACATCAACTATTACACTTGCTGGGAGGAGAGGATTAAATTCTGCTTCCTGATGGCTGGATTTCACACAGGTAGCTTAGGCCTAATAAAATCCCATTCTATTTTTTACAAAAAAGAAGAGGTTTTTGTATTGGCACTGGCTTGGGGAGTGTGTACTTTGGCTCTGATCATGTGGGTTCTGTTTCACTGGAGCAGGGATGCCCAACGTCCTACACCACCAGCACAAGAAACCTCTCAAAGCCTCTTGTGCAGCTCCTGCTCTGGTCTCCAGAGAGGATGCTCTGCTGAGAAATTCATCAGCAGTGTTGGTATTTAAAAAAAAAAAAATTAAAATCACTGAAGTGAATGAAAACTTGACAGAATTAGGGTGTATTTATCTAAGTTTTATGCTCCTACAGTTTTATTTTGGTTATTGAAAGCAGCAATAGCAAACTCTGGTGCATCTTCCATGTGGCAGCAGTGCCTGCAGTGTGACTCTTGGCAAAAGCCAGACCAGAGAGTAGAGCTGGGCACAAAGGGGTCTTTCCCCTCTTCAGCAAGTTCAGTGGAGTTGAATAAAGCCCTGGCTGGAGGGGCTGTGGCACAGCAGCAGTGGCTGCTCACCCACAGCCAGGAGCCCCAGGGGCAGCCTGCCATGGAGAGCCCAAGGCAGGATTCCTGCTGGGAGCAGGGATTGGAAATAACGATTTAAATGAGTGTTCCTGTGAAGTTCAGCTCACTGAGCTGGCTCTGGGCTGTCTCTGCTCCACAGGCTTAATTATTAAGTTGTCCCAAGAGCATGGGATTTGCTGCAGAGGAATTCCAGGTGGCTGTGGGGTTAAAGAGGAGGGTGTGAATCTCTACATGCAAAAACATCTTTGTTTGTTAATGTAGGATATGTGACTCAAAACCTGATAACGTGCCACTGAAGGTTTTCTAAGTGAATATATCAGTGACTTGTTTACTGAACTAATTGAGTTTATCATGCCAACAGTGCTTATGGCTGTCTCTGGGATCTTTCTGGCAGACATATTAATGTGTTTTCACATACCTAAAATTTGTAAAACCGATTGTTTATTGAGCACTTGAACATAAACAATTGTGCCAGACTGAGTTTTCCCACTGATGTTTGTAGACACCATGAGCATTTCTGCTGTAAATACCTCCTCTGTTACAGTGCTTTTTAGCCTGATTTCTCTGCCTTTAAAATGCAGTTATTTCCTCTCACGACTCTTTGCATAGAATTGCCTTTGAATGGGGTGTGTAAAATGTGTAATGCACACGTGTGAGCATACATATGTGTGTAGTCATATTAAAAAAATAAGAAATGTGCTTTTCCCTCTTGAGAGGGTGCTGCTTGAGTCGGGCAATTTCAAAAATGGGAGAGAATCCACACTTGGGTAGGTGCATAAGAAGTGTATTTCAATAGTGAGATAAACTCAACGAGTAGGTCCTGCTTCTATACTGCCCTCTTTTCTCTTTTATGGAATACCCTGGAAATGCAATGGGTAGGCATCCAGGTGTGCTGTGTGTTACTACAAAACAGTCCCAAATATTTCAGACTGGACTGTTTTAGGAACTGGTATATGTTGGTATTTGTAGCTGGGGTGGAGGAGACCAAATGGTCTTAAATATCTGCATAATCAAGTCCCAAGCCCTGGGTGAGCTGTGTGCATGCTGGGCTTTGGGAGGGCACTGCAAGGTCCCTGGGCAGGAGGAGTTTGCTGAGTTAGGGTCTCTGGGCATGTGACAATCTCCTGAAGCACCGAGGCTGAAGGAAAAGCAGTCACCTGGCCTGTTATGGGGACTGCAGAACTCAGCCAAGATGTGTAAGCCTCAGACTGTTTGTGAGCAGTTATCCCCAGGAAGCAACAGGTAGTGAGAAATCCAGTGGCTGAATAATTCCTCTGCTTAGGATGGTTTCCAGTTTTCTCTTTCCTCTGAGCACCAGAAGGCCTTCAACTAATTCTGACCTGAGTTAAATGAGTGCTTTAATTAATGTGTGTGTCTGTTGCTTAGCCATGAGGAAAATCAGGTTGAAAAAGGGTTGGGATTGTTTGGAAAGCTCTAAATGGCCTGAATAGTTTCAGCCTGAAAACATCCCTGTTCACATTATCACAGCTATTTCCTCAGCCCCCTGCTCCTTTTCCTTAGGAAGTGCAGAACTAGAGAGGGACTTTGGAAATTAAATGGGTGATAATGCAGGTCCTTTACTGGGACAAAACACAGCCCTGAATTTCTGATGGAAGGGATGACGGTGTGGGGTTTTACCCCAAGGTCAGACGAGCAGTGTGTGAGCAGCACTGCTGGGGACTCCAGGGTGGGACTGGAAACCGGCTCAGCACAGCAGACCCCGTGTCAGGAGTTAACACCTCGATCCCGGAGCCCCTTTAGGAGGTTTCACACGTTCAGCTGCAAAGCAGGTGGAGATGTTTTAAATGCACGAAAGGGCCTTAGATCACCAGGAAGGTTTCCCTGCGGTGAATGCTCCTCCCGTCCTGCAGTGGTCAGGTACTGCAAATTTGAAAAGCAAGTGACTTATCTAGACTTCAAAACCCTCCTCCTCCTTCTCCCTGGGTGGGTTGGAAAAGGACATGGGGAAGTCTCACCATCACACGTATGCCTTGAACTTGCCCACCTGAACTGAAATTTTCCAAGTGTGAAGTGATGGCTCTGCTTGAGGGACTTTGCCCTGATTGTATTGATGGCACCAGCATAATTCTCCAACCAGAGTCCTTTTTCTCCCTACATTTCTGTAATTAAGAGATGAACAACACAATTATTTTATGTGTGAAAAGGAACTACTCCTTTTGAATAATTTTTACTGAAGAGCAGATTGTTTAAGTAACTGTTTATGGTGATTAGTTGTGAGTTTTCAGACTGAATCAATAGCAGATGTTACTTTAGAATGACCTTTATGAAATGTGGATGTGTTTTCATGCTAAGTTGACTCTTCAAGGTACCCTTGAAGTAAATCAGATGTCTTTAAAACCCCTAACCTATGCTGTGCCAGAATGCCATGCACTTAGGAAATAAATGACAGACAGCTCAGCCAGAGCACCTTGGAATCTGCATAAGTGATTTTATGCTCTTGCAGCCAACAAACATCAGGATGTGGTTTTCTACACAGGTTTCCATGCTAATTGAGTTATACATGGAAAAACCAACATAATAAAAAATCAGCTTCTTTTTTTTTTTAAAACCTCTGGCCAGGTTTGGTTTTTGGTTTTTTTTTTAAATGCAGTTATCTCTGTGGTTCGTTTTAGAAGCTATAAATTTAGAAAATAGGAAGACTTTATTTCTAATATGTGTAGCTGGCTGCTCATTAACAGGTTTATAGCTTTTTTAGCAGTGCAATTAGGAGGCATCCGTGTGAATGGAAAGATCAGATCTTTATATAGATTAACATCTAAAAATCTCTTTTTAGTCAAAAGTATTTGACTTTGATTTGTGTGGTTATTCTTCAAGTTTTTTTTATGGCCTTGACAAGTGATGCCGATTTGGCTGCTCTGAAACCCGGTATCATCATCATCTACACCAGAAATGTGCTGCTTGAGTTGGGTTAGCCTGCCTTGCAAATACAACATGTTTGAACGTGGACAGTCAGTGAATGTGCATCTCAAAATTCTCCCCCTCGGTGTGGGAGCACCTCCTGCACTGGGGACTGGGGTTGGACCAAGCACTTTGGGATCTTTGTTTTGCTTGCAAGCAGCAGATACCACACTGAAATCTTCATTTAGGGGTGAGACCTCTCGGTATGCTGCACTCAGCCATCAGTTACCTGAGTTTCTGGCAGGCTGCAGTGACTTTTATCTGTGTGTGTCCCACCTCCATCCCTCCTAGAGTTCTGTCTCAAACCAGAGAAGAAAACACATTTTCAAATCAATAGTGATTTTTCTGTATCAGTTGTTAGGCTTTGTTTTGACTAGATTGCAAGATTTACTTCCAGTTTCAGGTAACTGTTAGTATCTTCTTTTCAGTAATACAAAAATTTCTGTTGTATCTTTGTTTATGGCTTTTTTCCTCTCATCTCTAATGTTGTTGAACAAAAAACATTAATAATCATTAGCAGGGGAGATGTTTCCTGACCGGTACCTTTTTCTTGGTAGGAAAATATCCAGGTCAGCTATAAAACATGGATGAAATCACAGGACTGTTTCCTCTGGAATGACCCTCTTTTTTTTGATGAGCACAGGGCATATTTGCAGTATGGCACCAAATGGCTCCCATTTGCAGAGTACATCCATTCCTCTGCCTGGTTCACTTCCAGTGAGAAATTTTCCAGACACATTTTTTCCTTGGCTGTGTGATACATTAACATGGGAGTGCTCAGCAAAACCTGTCCATGGTATTTGAGGTTAGAGGCTCGGGGGATATCCCAGGATCACTCATGAGGTGCTTAAATCTCAGCTGTGGAGGGGTAGTGGGAAGGAATAAAGGGAAAATACAAATAAGTCACATAGAATGATTTCTCTGCAAACTTCCTGGCCTTGGTTTGAGGGCTGGGCTGCTGTGTCTGGATGTAGAAATGCAGAAGCACTCAGAGCTCACTGGGGATGTTTCTGAACCTGGAGAAAAAGACAATAGAGTAATTTTAACTGTTGCTGAAGCTTTCTGTGAGATCAGTAATTGAAGTGAATAATCTTGGAGCTCTGGCATTTTTCTGTAGAGTGTGGGTGTGTGTTTTGGGAGAGGCAAGGTATGTATTGTTATTTCTTTGCTAGCAGCTCTTGCACATCTAGTGATATGTATATAGCACCCAGAAACCTCAATTAAGGACCATTATTATCCACAGCCTGGAAATGAAGTGCCCTGAGGGCTTGTAACTCACCTGCCTGTTACTGAGGCAGGTAAAATAAAAAAGTGTGAGTAATAGTTCCTGACATTTTTGGTTGTGTGACATAGCAATACAGAAAGCACTTGACAAATCCATTTCTGCCATAAACGGTGGAAGAGGATAATGAGATCTGTCAGAGGATCTGTCAGATGCACGTGTGGGTGTTTCACTCCTGTCTGTCCTGAGCATGCACATTTTAGTTCACAGTCTCATTGTGTGGAGGAACAAGATGTTTAACTGTACTTGTCCTCTGACAGTCTGGCCCATCCTCTTGGCCTGGGTGGAGGGCAGGGAAGGAAATCCATCTGGGTCTCATTTGGAGGGAGTGTGCTGCAGTGCTGGGCTGCCTCCCCCAGCACAGCCTGCTGGGCACCTCCTGCTGCCCTGGCCTCTCTCCTGGCTGCCTTCTCCTTTGTTTCTCACTATGTATATCAAACTTGTAATGTTAAAATCCATTTCCAAAAGCTCAGCTTTAGCCCAATGTCTAGAAAGAAATAATGGTGCTACAAGTGGGACTAAGTGAGAAATGGATTTTTAAAGCACAGTGAATTCTGGTGTTTCAGTCTCAATCCCTCTCTGCTCTAGTTGTGAGAAGTTGTGAACCATGGAGGAAGTTGTTCTGTTGTGATTGCAAGATATAGAAATCGTAAGATGCACAAAATACATGCTTTTGACTGTTTCTTACACTTTTATGTACTATTTTATTTATCTTTTGGAAAAAATTTTTTGTCCCACATTTTTCTTTGAGAAAACATAGCAATATGACTTTCACACGTACTTGGGGTGACTTGCTAAGCCCTGCCCTGTGGTGTGAGACCTACTTCACATAATTTAAAGTGAAAGCAGGTATTTGAGTAATATGAAATTTTTAAAGAAGTATTTTCTTAAGAATACATGAACTAAATTAAGTGGACGATGGAGTTCTAAAATTTTTTCTTTTATTTTTCTTGGGCTCGTGTACTATTAGCAGGATTTTCCCGCCCTGTAGGAAGGACCTAACTTGGCTTCTCAGTCTTGGGGTGATCTTGGGGGACTGGGACCTGAACCACTTTTCCCTTCTTGATATCTATAACTCTGAAATTGAGTCAAAACCCCCAGATAAGCTTCAAGTATCTCCTCTTCATGCACTTCTAAAGCCTTGCTGATATGAAGAACTCAGTATGTTGTTCATAATCAAGACATACAGGCGTAGAAATAATCCCATTCTGGCTTGGCAAAGTCAATATTTAAAGTTCTCCCAAAGGAGCCACACGAGGCCATCCTGAATGAGATTGCAGCAGTGTGAACTGCTGTGGCAACAGCTGCACCATCCAGATTGTCACACTTGGGCAGAGCAATGAGCATCCCCAAAGTGCTGTAAAATTTCTTTTATTGGTTTGGTTAAAGCCCTGGTAGTTGTAATTAGAGTGACAGAAAACACTTCAGAAGTGAACAATCACTTTATGGCAATAAAATGTCGGAGCAGGCCCGTCCCTCCTGGAGGGCACAGGCTGCACGCTGGCTGCAGGGCAGGCGCCTTGGAAGAGCCTGAAATGAGTCTGGTGAGAAAACTGCAGAATGGTTTGTCAGCCCAGGAAAAATCTTGGTTTATTTTTTGCCCTGCTGTCGTTTCTTCCTAAGAGGATGTTGGATCACAGCAGCATCCATGGGAAGAGGCTGGTGAAGGGCTCTTGTCCAGGCTCCTGTGCAGAAGGGTTTGATCAACATCCCCCTTGATTTGGGGGCCCAAAGCTGGGTCCAGCCCCCATCTGCAGCTGTGCTGGCCTGGCACATAGAGGGGGCATAGTGCTGCTTCCAATCCACTACCCTCCCAGTGCTATTGAGCAATGCAAACCAATAAATCCACAGTGGATGTGGCTCCTTCAGCCAGCCCCACCCTGTGCCTCCCTGCATTGGGATATTGGTTTGTCAGGCTAAGCCTGGCTGTCCAAAGATGTGACATTTAGCAGTCTGCCTTGTAAAATCCATCATTTGTGTTTGGACATCCTCAAATGCCTGTGGGAGAACACAAGGTCAGCCATTAGGTTCACAGTTGTGCTTGCACATGTCCAGCTGTTCAGCCCCCCATGCTGGAGGGGCTTTTCCCCCCTCATTTTTGCATATCACAAGCTGTTGCAGGTCTGTGGACCCCCACCAGAGCTACTGAGTTTTATATTGTGATAAGCCACAGCAGTTTAATTCTCTTGTGAAAAGCATTGTTTAAGTGTGTTTAAGCTGAAGGAGCATTTGTAATTTTTTCATGTGGTCTGATTATGAATTTCATGTGTTGAAAACATAGACTACTTTTTTTTTCTTTTAAACATGCAACACATGGTGTGGAAGGTGGAAAGCTTTTGTCTTTTATGGTCCCACCCCAGTATATAGGGGAAAAACTTAGTCTGGTGCTTGTGATGACTCTGGAGGTTCACTTTAGGTAGCTGTTCCGAGGTTTCCTTCTTGCTGGCTTGTTTTTAAAAGAGCCTTCAGGGAAAAACTGGATGCTGCTTCATGAAACTGCACGCATGAGCCATTAAAACAAAATAAATGGGAAAAGGAGTACCAGCCATTCTACTAAATGTGGGCTTTGAAGTGGATACTTGCTGTACAGACGTCTCTGCTTTTATCAAACCCCATGTTCTGTGTCTCTGCCTGTTTTCCCCACAGCCCCATCTCGGTTTCCTGGTCTCTGCAGAGAAGGTTGTGCCTTGTGTCATTGGGGTAGGGCAGTGTGTAATGGTCATCACTTGCTATAAATTATGAACTTTATTATGCAGAAGTTTGCATTTTTTCAGGAGATTAGGGTGAGGGAATAAGCAGAGAGGGATAAATGTCTCCAGGTGTTCAGCTTGTGGAAAGATGGCAATGGATGCAGGTGGGCTGGAGGTGGGTCAGGACATTGATCCTGGAGGCTACTGGGGTTTGGTCTAATGCAACATGGCTGTGATTTACAGAAGCATAAACCTAACATGACTCCTTCAAGACTTCTGAATTTTTTGCAGATTAGGATGCACCTTAAATCCTGTGTTCATTTTTGGGCCCCTCGCTGCAAAAAACACATTGAGGTGCTGGAGGGAGATGAGAGGAAATGGCTTCAGGTTGTTCCAGGGGAGGTTCAGGCTGGATACCAGGAAACATTTCTTCACAGAAAGGGCTGTCATGCCCAGGGAGGTGGTCAAAAGACATAGATGTGGCACATGGGGACATGGTTTAGTGGTGGATCTGGCAGCACTGGGTTAATGGTTGGGCTCTGTGATCTTAGAAGACTTTTCCAACCTCAATAATAATGATTTTAGGTAGAAGTCTGAGCAAAGTTGGATCTGCTCTGCTGAATCTTTAACCTGAAGACTAGGAGAATAGTCCTGGGAAGCTTTGGTACTGCAAAGCTAGTCACATGTTTTGGTGTGCATTTAGGATATTTTAATTACTTAAAAATAGTCTTTTTTATAAGAAGTTTTTTTATAGGAAGGTAAGACTTGTGCAAAAAACCTACACATCAGCAAAGTTCATGGAAGAATTGGTGGGTAATTCAAAACCCTGACCTTGCTTTTGTTTGTTGAAGCTATTCTAATTGTATAAAAACATTTTGATTAACACAATCTCTGATTTTCAGATGGTTTTGGAAAGGAGCAAGCTTCTGTGGGAAGTGAGTTCTTCGGTGCTGCCTGAGCAGACCAAAGAACAGGGGAAATGGGGATTCTCTGGAAAAATGCTCTTATGATTCACTCAGACCCTGTAAACTAATATTGGAAGAGTTTAGTCTTCCTAAAATCCAGAGTGGTAACACCTGGTTTTAGTTTTTAAAGGAGCTCGTTGCCTGTGCTGCTCTATCAGCAGAGCATTACATTTTCCATTACTTTAGGCAAGAGTTTTAACGTGTTTTTTTAGCAGATGTACTACTGTGAGTTTTTTCCAGTTTCTAAAAATACAAATATTCTGTTTTCTAGTAGGAGAGGACCAATTACACTCTACTATTTTGCCTTGTAGCTCAATAGTGTGTATACGTTCTTTCTCCAAGGAAAACTCAGAGCCAAAATATCAAGGAAAGAAGCACAAGTACAAATTATCAGAAGTACAAATTGCTGCTGCTCTGTTGAATATTCCCACTCTGCACACATGGAGAGACTATGCCCACTTTTGTAATTATGATCTGGTGCTTACAATCTGCCTTAATCTATACATTACACTTAATTATATATATATTTTTTAAACTTACAAACATCTGAAATAACTCACCATTAGGCTTTGAATACAATTTGAGGGGACTCACCAAATCCAGAGACTGAATGCTGACAGCAGGAATTAATTATGAAACCTAATATGAGATTAAAAGGTTCCTGAGTATATCTGTAATTGAATTGTACAAAATGCCTGATTTGTGCACTGGACACAGTGCACAAGAGACCACAAGCCTAAATGAAGCAAATTATAATTAAATTATATAAATGCTTCCAGAGCAGTTCAAATCCCATCTTTAAGACCACTTAATGTGGAGAAAATGCTTTTGCTTTTTTCTGTTAGGATATAAAAAAACAAGCCCTTATCTGAAGGGTGTCCTCTGTACCACTTCTGGCAGCAAACTTGAGTGTATAACCACACTGGCTACAGTGATGATGTTAGTCTGTAAAAGAGAAAGAAAATAGATGTTTTGTAGAGAAATTGGAGAAAATTATGATAATTTGTAGTGGTGAAAAACAGTCCACTGGAGCTATCTTGCAAGCTCAGCTCAAATTTTCCCATTTCCATGAGGCATTTATGAATTCAGTCCCCTTGCAGAGCCTGTCACCATGTCAGTCCAGCCTGACTTAAATTTAATTCAATCCAACTTGTGCTTGTCTTGAGATATCTGTTTGTTTCCTCCCTTACAATCAATGCGTGCTTGGCAGTTTGAGTGCTGTAATGTTTAATTAACCCTCTCAGCTGCTTTGTTTAATTGCAGGAGAAATTTAGTCCTCACTAGATGTCCATGTATACACCTTAGAGTAGCAAAGCAAAAATCCCCTGATTTTTGCAATAAGAAAAAAAGCAATAAGAACCTAAAATGTCAGAAATCTGTAAAATATGAAAATTTCGAGTCACTTCTGCCTTTTTTTTTTTCTTATGATAATAAAGGGTGATATTGGAGTCAAATATTACCACCCCAGCCAAAAAGTAAGGGTATGGGTGTATCCAAAATGTGCAGAGAAATAATGGCTAAGCTGTGAAATAAGTTGGGTTGGTGGTTGTAGGAGTCCAGAAAGCTTAGTTGGGATTGGTACACTTGGCAAGTAACAAGAGAAATAGGAGCTTGTTTGCTTAAGTCTGACACTCATTCTCATTGTTTTCTAGCAGATTACTTTTATTGGGGATTTCTAAACATTTTTTTTGTTTACTTTTTTTTTTTCTCCTAGTGGGGCAGATGAGCATAGCATTCCATCAGACTTCTGCAGAGCCAGCAGCAGGAATAAGTCTGGCAACAGTCAGGTTGTGCTTTCTTGTCCAGACTTCTCAGCTGTTTGGGCATCACTGTTAGTCACTAAAACCCCATTAATAATAATGATAATAATACACCTTTAAAAACTTGGGGCTGGGAGGGGTCTGGCTGCCAGGCATGCTGGCAGACTGTAGCCACTCAGTAAATACCACAGGAAATTGCTTAATGAGAGCAGATATAAGAATATCTCTGCCTCTAAAAAATTTTTGGCTTGGCTGCTCCTGGATAATGTGAATTAGGCTGTGTGCTTTGTGAGGCCCTGAGGGCAAAATTGGCATGACTTCCCTGCCCGTATTAGGAAATAATTGCTGCCTAGATAAGGGAGGGCAAGGTTGCCTATTAATTTTAAGTGGAAGCAGTGAATGAGTTTGCTGGTTACTTCAATGTATCCTATGGAAAAACCTCTGTTCCTCCACCAGTGGGAGCATAAAACAGATTTATGCAATGGTTAAAGTTATTAAAGTTATTAAAACTTCCAGAGAGCTTTATCCTCTCTGGAAGAGCTCTGTCTTGGGATGCTCCTGGTGCTCTCCTGGTCTAGGGGACACTTGTCCAGGATGACCTCAATCGTCCCAGGTGAAAATCTGATCTGAAACCTCTATTTCTATACAGCAAATTGCTGTGTAAGCAAAAGCAGGCTCAGAAATAGGTCCCACGTGTAGATATTTACTATAAACCCTCAGTGTTATCCAACAGAGGAGCGTTCAGCACAGCAGTCACATTAACTCTTGTGCAAGTTTTGGGTAGCCTTGGGTGACATATCCAACAAGTTTAAATTGCTCTGTCACCTGCAGTCTTTAAGTATTTTCATTTAAAATCTTCCTCTGTATAAATCTGTTGATTTTAGGGTGTAATAATAAATACTATTCCACAGATGTGTTCAGAACAGCAGGCCAGATTTGCCTGTCTCAAAGTTGGGAGAGTTGTGCCAGAGATGAGTCGAGCTTGGTGCATTTAAGGCAAATTTCCTGATGTTTGTTAGTTCTGGTGCTTGTGATAGGCACTTCTCAATGTTAAACATCTTGCTCATTTTAGTTTCTTCTTTGGAAATCCTTTGGTCTGAAAGACTTTGTGATGAATTGCCAAAGTTCGCATTTCAAATTACATTCCTTCTGGGCTAAATAAAAGAATAAACGAGCATTATGCTGCTTGTGTATTTCTTGTTCACTTTATTATTTTCTGGTTTCAAAATAAGTGATTTTTTTTTTTAACTTGTGAAATGAAATGAAATGTGCTCTTTTGCCAAACTAATGCTTGTTTGAATTTACTGAAGAGCAAAACTCAGCTCTGGGTTTCCAGTACATCCATTTGGACAGGCTAATGGAGGTACTAAAACACAATGACTGATCCTTCCCCGACTTCAGTTCAAGGTACCATCCATGGAACCTATTTTAAAGAGTAGATTAAGATCCATCCAAGTGGTCCTATAATTATCTTTTCTTTCTGGCTAGATTCTGTTCCTTCAAGCAGACAGTTTCTTTCTCAACCTGTAACCCCAGCAGCAGCTGCATCAATTAGGGAAGCTCTTTGGTTCTCCCCTGACTTGTCATGGCCCATCCACCTTTCACTTGTTCCCCAAGGTGAGCTGCAGCAGGGCAGATGCCCTGGGGGCTCAGACCACAGGGGTTTATTTTGGTCCCTTGTGTTTCCTCCTACCAGAGGGTGGATAGTGTGAAGACCTGTGGGATTTGAGTTTATTACGGCATCCTGCACCTATATGTGCAACACCAATGTGCTTGAAGTGCCTTGAAAGTACAGTTACTGGGCATTAATTTTTGTGGCCAGGCTGAAGGAGTCACATTGTTCTTGAGTGTCCTTTAACACCAAAGCCCCCAGTTTGCTGAATCCACCAGCAGCACAGGAGCTGCCCTGTGTGCTGGGTCTCTAAAAGGCTGGTGGGCAGCTTCCTGCAAAGCCTCCCTTTGGACTGGCTAAGATCTGCCATGAGCTGAGAGCTCAACCCTACACTTCACATAAATCTTTCATGGTCCAGCAGGGAAAGCTATAAGCTCCTTCTGGTCTGAAAAAGACTTGCTTCTAAACTGCTCTTCTATTACTCTTGGCCCACTCTTTCAGAGAAATAATCCCATACTAAAAACAAGATCTTTATTTCTTAGAGCTCTGTTTCTTTCTGCTTTTCTGAATTTCTTATCTTCCCCTTCCAGTATGGTCCAACCAGGCAAGAGACTCTGTAAATCCACTAGGAATCAAGACTTCTTGTTTCCTTTTAAAAAACTTCTCCCCTTTCTATGCTTAAGCTCCTTCAGTTAAACTATTTATGACAGTAGGTGCAAATTCATGGGCTTTGTTTTCTTAGCTTGAATCTGTTTTCTTTTATGAATATTGTTTCCTCAGCTCTGCTGAACTGAACATCATCTTTAACCATCAATAAAACTCCCAGTGCAGAACACTATGAATGCCTCTTGAACTTCTTGAACCATAGGAACTTCAGTTATTGTTTGGGAGTTTTTTTAGCCTAAAATTAAGGTTTTTTGCTAGTCCCATTTCTTGAATGGTTAATTTAAAAAAAAACAAAACAACTCCAAAAGCCAAAAGAAATAACAAGACTATGAATGAGCAAATTTAGGAAATGGC
Source organism: Ploceus nigricollis (assembly GCA_013399945.1). Classification (NCBI taxonomy): domain Eukaryota; kingdom Metazoa; phylum Chordata; class Aves; order Passeriformes; family Ploceidae; genus Ploceus; species Ploceus nigricollis. Next base: position 1,273,902 of record VXBC01011365.1, read on the forward strand.
CCTAAAATACCTTTTGGCAAACTTCCTGAATGGGCATCTTGCCATACTTGTCTTTGGACGTGCAGGAAGTTTAATCCTCTCGAGCTGATCAAATTTGCAGAACTTTGAGCTTTTAGCAGCTTGGTTTTTTTTTTTGTGGTAAATAACTGTGTTGAAACAAACTGTGTGTCTCCTTGGCCCTTTTTTGGGCTAAAAAGAAGCAGATTTATCCAACACAGAATGAATGCTGCTGATTTTGGCTGCCCCAGCTGTGTAGTGGGGTTGCTCTGGGGTGGTTTTACAGCTGTTCCTTGAAATTCTGACTCGTATCATGTAAGGGTGTCTGGTCTAGTGTGATACAGCAGGTAGTGGAGGTTGGGCTGGTGACTCTGGAAGTGACAGAAAAGTCAAGGCACAGGACACAGGGGCACCCTGCATCAGGATCAGCCCTTGTGTGAGGGGCTTGAGGTCTGGGAAGGGGATGGTGGATGGGTTTGGTTATTTTTCCCAAACCCTGCCCTGGGCAGGCTGAGCTCCTACAGAGCTGGTTTGGGGAGGTGAGGGCTGGGATAAGGCACCAAGGTTTAGCTCAGTGCAGCGTGGTGGGGCTGCACTCTGGATTTGCTTCTGTGTGCACGAGTGGTGGCTTTCATCTAAATAAAAATGCCTGAGCAATTCAACGTGGATATTTTTGTTTGTATAGTAGACCACCATTCTCAGTGCTGGCTCTCTAAAATCTTTCCCTCTGCACCTTCTGTCATTTCAGAGCAGGGAAGGTAGCACATGCACTATTGTGTCTTTTCTTTAGAGCATGTGTGGAAGGCAGAAGGGGACAGGAAGATCATCACTCCCTGTGGTGCGAACTTCTTGGTAGAAGAGCTTCCCTTTCTTTCTTTCTCTCTTCTTTTTTTTTTCTTTTTTCTTAATTTCCAGCAAAAAGTAAGCTATAAAATGGGTGCTGTTGAATGCTGACTTCAGCTGTAAATTTCTTCCAGAAGGTAATTATTTTATTTTTTTTTAAATGGTAGCTTTGTGTAAGCGAACAATAATTCCTCCCAGAGACCTGTCTGTAGCAGGACAAGAGGATGTGCAGGAAAATGAGGCAAACCAGACCCTGACCTGCTTCTTTTTATCTGGTTGCTGTCAACTCAACTGATCTTGATTGTCGACTTCTGCGTTCCTGAAGTTTACTTGTTTATCTGAGCAGAGGCCAAATCAAACAGCCACAAAATGTGCCTTTAATCTGCAGTGATAAAGAATACCTTGGAGAGGAAATTACATTGTAATGCTGGGAGAAGAGGAATAACTGGAGAGAAATGCATGTGAAAGCACTGCTCTGCTTTTTTAGAAACAGATTTTTCCCACCACATTTTTCTCCCAAAAGAAGAGAAATGAGGGAGGGAAGGGGAGCTGGGGGGAATGGCAGGTTCCTGCTTGCTGTTTTGGAAGGAAATTGCAAAATATTAATTACAAAGATAAAATTTGAGGGGGAATTAAGAATTGTTATTTTGAGACATTAGTTTCTTTCCTAAATGCTTTGATGACATTGTGTGATACTGCCTTTCTTTAATAAGGCTCTTTAACTTTGTCTTACTTAATATAATATGTGTTAATTATCTTAACATTTTCTGTTCTTTCTCCATATTTCAGAATCTTGGCTGGGAGTGAATTATTTTGATTTTTTTCTGGCCTGCCTGGCTCTCTGGATTTAGCCCTGATTGTCAGGCCTTTGAGGAAGGGATCGTATTTCATTACGTGTGGACTATCTAGCCCAGAGGTTTCCCTTCTCCCAGTCAGAATTGCAGATGCCCATATGTTCAGAAGTATTCTGCTTTTTAAGTAAAAATAATTGTGAATAAATTTTACCACGAGTTTGTTTCCCCTCCTTCAATCAATGGGTTCCCTAAAACCTGGTTTGTGTTTTCTTATTTTCTGGTGCTCATGACTCTGACTTAACGTTGCCTAAAGTTTTACAAGGAAAACTGCCTTTGGGCTTTGACAATGCATGGAAAACTTTAGCCCTTTGCAAAATTTGTTTAATAAATAAAGCTATTTGCAACTGAAAAAGGGGATTAAGTTGGAAATGCCATCTAGTCCTAATGCCCTCTGCTGTAACCTATGCCTGCACACATGTAATACCTCGTACCTTTTCCATAACCTCCTGCCTTACTGAGTTGCTTATCTCTGTGTGAAATTCCTGCTTAAATATTTTCAGGGAACAAGTTTAAATAAACGATGGGTAATTGCTTCCCCTCATTCCTTACAGCTTTTGGCACTTCTAGACTTTTCAATGTTTTTATGAGGCGCTTTAGCTTCATGCTTTAAATTGGTAACCTGAGAGGAAAGCTGGTGTATACTTCATTTAAGTGAAATCAGAGCATTTTCATTAAGCCATTTCTTGGGCTGTGGTGGGGACTGACAAGGATGCAGAGCACAGCCAGCCATTGGTAAAGCCAATTATGCAGATCTTTGCTTTGCCCACCTCTCCTTGTGCTGTACATCAGCCCAGTGTTGATGCTGGTAGTGTATCCCCAGATTCTAGCCTGCTTCTGGTTTTTGTTTCAGTGAATTTTTCAGTGTTTTTGGTTTGTACAAACTACTTGATGTGTTACTCTGGTCTTTCGGGTTCATATGCAGCCTACAAGTCTGAGGAAAGTAGCTGTTCCCTAAAGAAAACCCTCATATTATGTTACCAAGTACAGTGAACCAAAGCTGGCCTTGGAAACAGACCATAAAACACAGCTCTGGTGGCTCTAATCCCTGGTTTAGGATGGGGTGGAAACTGGTTTCCTGTGGTGTACTGGGCAGTGTTTTCACTGGGGAGATTATCTGATGGCTAAGAAGATAATTTGGTATTTCAAACCTGTTCAGCTGAATTTGGTTGATATTTCACTCTCCCTGGGAGTTTGGCACATGGAGCCAGAGCTGTATCACAGTCCCAGACTTCTGTGGGGGTCTGAGAGGAAAATGTTATCCCTCCCCTTGCTGCTTTTGAGTAATAAATTCCCATAGTGACTTATGTATTTCATCTCCTCTGACTCCTCAAACAGAATGAGTTACATGTTTAGTGGTATTTTGTAGCCAGGAAAGGGAAGGAGACACACAGATTCCCTAATTTGTTGCCTTTGGTGTATTTTTGTTGAGTTTTTGGAGGGTTGGAAATGAATATGCAGTTGTCTTCTTTAATCTAGATCTTGTGACACATTGCAGATTAAATACCATAACTCAGAGCTTAATGTTGCCTGAACATGACAGTTTCAGCCATAAGAAATCAATCATCTTGCAATACAGCCTTGCAGCACATAAAATGCCCCGGCAATTACATTCACATGCATTGCATGGACTCACATATTTTAAGAAGTTGCTATTTCTGTACTCTGTTGGAAATGGAGGCATCAGAAAGGAGGAACTGGTTGCACCAGTACTTTGTGTTAACACAGAAAATGTATTAATACTTGATTAAATACAAAGTCCCTCATGTCTGGCCTCAAGATGCGTGTTTGACTGACCAGTATATGTTCATTTTTTGACACTGAAGCTGGGAGTGACACACGTAACTATATAAATATAGGGAAATGTATACGGAAACTCTTAGTGTAAATAGTGAAGAGTCTTGCAAAATTACCATGATCAGTAAGGATATAAAATTATGGCATTTAAGGTACTTGCACTCTGAATGGACTGCCCACACTGGACTTTGTAAATTGTCTTTTAATTTAATCCAGAGTTGTGAGGGTTGTCTGTAAACAAGCAGGGGAATAGAAAAAATTCTCTTCTTACACAAGAGTAGTTGAAGATTGAGGACAAAGCCATGTGAAAAGATGGTTCTCTCAGTGCTATAGCTCTTTTTTTGGGTTTGTTTTGGTCAGTAAAAAGACCACAACTGCACTATTGATAGCTCAGAGTGAGCATGGAAGGGTGGACACTGTTCTCTGAACTGGCACCGTCACTGAAGTTTCTGTGATGTCTCCAGAGGCAGAGGGAGGGTTGCCATAAACACCCGTGGCTGGGCTCTCATTTTACATACTGACAAAAAGAGGAACCACATCTACAACTTGAAAAAAATATAGAAAAGCTTTCTGTTTTCTAGTTTATGAATAAGTACAGGATTGAGTTTAGTACCTTAAATCTGTTTGGATTCATATCTCTTGCCCTGTTGATTTAAAAGGCCATTTTAAAGTATTTGGGTTCAGATGGTGCTATTGTTGCTGTGCTTTCCTAAAGAAATTTCTCTTGTTGAGGAGCTTAAAATTTAATAGCTTAAGCAAGTAAAAATTTTTGAACTAGACAGTTGTGTTTTTATCCAAATCTGAAATGACAGTTTACAACTTAATGAGCAAGTGCTGGAGAGCTGAAGCCTTTGTGTCCCCCAACAGCTTTTTTTTCTGCCAAGGTCACTTTGACCCAACCTTTTTTTCTATTTTGGGTATTAGTCATTGCATCCTTCTGTTTCTAATCAACCTAATTGGTAAAAAAAGAAAATTAAAGAAAAGCTGAGACTTGTACCACTCATTCTGTTGATCACAAGTGTGGTGTGTGGTTTGACGTAGGTACTCTGCTGGTTGTCTCTGCAGTAGTTCTTTTAATATTAAGAGAGGGTTTTATTTGGTTGTAAGCACTGTCCAAATCAGTCAAAAATGGCATCACACCCAGTCTCTCTGCCTGGTGGTGATTGGGACTGAATTAAATTGTCATGGCAGGCTGAAACCCTGGCATCTGGCAGAACTTAAAAGGGCGGTGAATGTCCAGCTCATTGCTGGTGGCAAAGACTTGGGCTGTAATCAGGGCCAGGAAACACTTCCCTTGCTCACTTAGCTGGATGCTTGCCATTAAAAACATTTTGGTGTAAAATGTGCTGAATTCTGACATGTGGGCAGTGGCATTGGTGCCATCAGAGACTCTGGGTTGCTGGGGAGCCACAAGCAGTGGTGTTGGGCTGCGTTTACATCTCTTTAATCAGATCGGGTGTTGTAAAATCATTTTGGGCAACCAGAAGAGCTCAAGTTCCTGAGAAGGGTCCCTGAGGGGGTTCTTCCTGGTCAACTCAGTCAGCTTAAATACACTGCAGTTTGTGCTTGTCATTACCAGGACAGCCTAATTACTGCATTGGTGACAGCCAAAGTCTGCTGAAAGAAACAGCCAAAGCCAGCCTGAGCTGCTGAACTGAGCGTGGCTCCCTCACCAAAGTGGCTTGGCCAGAAAGGATAAAACCAAGTGGCTGAAAACACTGCAGGTCTGTGTGTAGAGACCACATTTGAGGCAGTGAATGGCCCATCCCTGGAAATACTCAAGGCCAAGTTGGACTGGACTCTGAACAACTTGATCTAGTGGAAGATGTCCCTGCTTCAGTAGGGCTGCTTATGAAAGACAGACCTGCTTTTGAACATGCAGTTTCCATCCTGCAGAGACAGTCACTGCTGTAGCCATGCTGCTGCTTGTACCACCAGCTCTTTGCTCAAATGGCTGAATATGCTGAGTCCAAAGTGGTTTTTCTTTGCAGCCCAAATGTTTTTTGTGTAGAACAGGTGATGTGATGTTGAGTGATCGGTGCTCTGGGTGGCCATAAAGTGCTGTTTCTGTTCTGTCAGAGCAGTGCAATAACACATCCTGTAAAGCTTGGAAAGAAGGTGTGAGAAATGCAGCTCTGCCAGCTGTAATGCTGAATGAAAGGCTGGAGTGCATTTGGATTCAGGTTAGCAAATAACTGGCAAGCCAGCAGAGCTGATGCTTTTTTGCCGCAGGAAATTCCTCTGGAACATCATGGAATTGCTGAAAATAGTATCAGGATGAGCAAATTTCCCAGGTGATGTGGGGGATAACAAGAAAATTCTTGAAGAGAAGGAAGCTGTTGGGAAGGGGTGATTCCACAAAATTTTGTGGGTTTGTGTTTTTAAAGAAGATAAAGCAAAAGAAAAAAGAAGTGGGTTTCATAGATATTACAATCTCTGTGCAGTACAGTGTTTTGAGCTATGATAAAGCTTTTTGCTTGCAATAGTAGATGTAATTTCAAGCAAAGGGATGGGCACATGCAAGGTGGGCTTTAGTGCATGTTGACCAGGAGAGTGGCTGAGCTCTGCAGAGTGAGATGGAGAGAGGAGAGCAAATCTCTTTTGGGGAGAATTAATGGCAGTTGTTTACAGCTCACATCTGAGCTCTCAAGCTGAAAGATCAGCTTTCCTCAGAGGATGATGCTTGTTGTTGGCATACCTCTTCAAGCCTGAGGACAAGTCAGAGGGCTGATGAGATATTTGGACTTTTATTATTATTATTTTTAACTCAGTGTAGGTGGGTGACAGGAGGCAATTGGTGTTCCTGGTGTCTCTGCCCCTCATGGCACTCTGCTTCCTGGGAGACCAGCTGCATGGCTCAGGGCAGCTCCCAGCAGAATTTGTGATTTAGAGTAAACCATCCAAAAATTTTAAAGGTAAATCCAATGGCACAGAGTGTTCTCAAAACATTTCTGAAAAGAGTAGCTCTTACTCTTGGACTACAAGAGCTGTCTTGGAATATAGAGGGCTCATAAAAATCAGGGAAACCTCTGGATTTCCAGGACCATGGAAATGTGTTCCTGATAGAAACCTGGCTTTGTGCTGCCTGGTATCTTTATGGAAGCTCCTCTTGTATTTGATAGATTCCTAATGATAGCATCCTTCATGGTGGCTTTGCTGTTGTTTAAAATATGACAATTGGAACCATTGAAGTGTCTCATTTCCAAATTCACTGTCAGTGGGCTGGGACAAGTGTGAGGCCACCAATTTTATGGGGAAGTGATTCCCAGTGTCCCTTTCCCACTTTCTACAGGAGAATGAGATGTGTTATTAAATAACCGAAGAGGTATTTTAATAAAAGAGTAAATATCACTGTTTGTAATGTGATGGCTGAGTGCAGTTCACAAGGAGGGTACAGGCTCCCCTTTTTCTTTGTGCCTGGCTGTGGTGCACAGCTGGGTCAGCCCAAGACATTTTCAGACCCTTTTGCAGGTGCTCTTAGCCTTTGGAGAGCTTGGTGCCCTTAGCAGCAGGGAGACATGGGGGGCATGTTTGCTGTTCATGTCATTGGAGGATAAAACATGGTCAGAAAAAGCTTCCCTTGTGCACTTAGAGTGATTGGAAAAATACCTCCAAGTAACAGGAGCCCTAAAATGATCCATTCTTACCCTTTCCTAAAAGGAGTGGAAAAAAGATGAGAGCAGATGCTGAGCAGTGAGCAAGGAGGATTAGGGTGTGTGTGGGTGTTTGATGTTTATTGTCCTTCCTTCAGCAGCTGCTGGTTCTTCAGGCTGTTTCATATCCGTGCGTGAGACCTGGTTTACTAGTGCTTTTAATTAGGGGATACTTCTGAGCTGAGTTGCCTCATTTAGTTTAGAGGGGATTTCAGAAGTCCATCCAGTTATGTAAACTGAAGATGTCCTTGCTCTCATGAAACGCTGCGGCTTTCCTGGAAGTTTGCAGCTCTCATTGATGAATTCTGTATGGGACACTGAAGTAGTAAGAGCCTCTGGTGTCAGTCTTCACTTAGTGCTTGTTCAAGCTGGGGACAAACCAGATGCCTCAGCAAATGCTGCTCCCCAGCTTTGGGCAGGCACAGCCCCAGCTGTTTCCAGGCGTGTGGTGGTGGTTGGATTGTGGGTCTGTGTTCTGACCTTGGCTACAGGTAAAAAAAACCTATTTTAAAGCACACCTGGTCTCTTAGAGCCTTGTGTGTTCCAGATCTTTATGGGGAGGAAAGACAAGGAGAAGCATCCTGATCAGATTGGTGTGTAAGAAGCCTTCTAAGGAGACCGTCTTGGAGGCTTCTGCCAGATCCAAGTTTTATGTGTTTATTTTTCTGCAGATGTGTTTACACATGCAAATGCATGTGTACAGATGTATGGGGTCATGCATGAAGGCACCTCAGCCCTGAGCGCATGGGAGAGCCTCCAGTCTGGGTTCACACTGCAGCAAACTGATGAACAATGAGCTGCTACCAAAAGGTCCCTCTGTCCATGGTGGTGTGCTTGGTGTTGGGGGTCTCTGCATTGATCTCTGCCCAGGTCCCATGACAAGGAAAAAGGACTATTCTTGGAGAAATCCTGCTCCTAGATCTATTTAGACACAACATGAAACCTCTCTGTAACACGTTTCCCCAGGCAACTTAAACCAGATCTACTCAAATTTGCAAATATAGTGTTTTTGACCCTGTGCTGGGTCTTGTCCCTCTACCATCCCTTCCCTTTTGTTGGCATGAACTATGAGGGATTCAGCCCCACTTTATTCTCTCAGTCTGACCACAGTCTCTCTTGTGGCTCTGTTCTGGCTCACCCTGCAGTCACACTGGCAGTGGGCCACCACGGGGTTGGATGGGGCTGGAGCTGGGAGTGAGCAGCAGAGCTTCTTCCAAGGACAGTGCTGGTTCAAACTCCTCTCACCGTGGTGGCAGTAGGTTAAATAATGCATTGAAACATCCACAGGGGAAGAAACTGAAACTAATGCATGTCCAAGGACTTGTGCCTGGCATTAAACATCATTCCTGATGAGCTGTATGCAGTTTTTGTTCACATTTTGTTACTGCAGAAATTCTAAATATTTACAACCTACAACTTGGGAAATCGTGTTTTCCGGCACAATGTACAATTTAAAACTGCATTAAACTGATTGAGATGGGTTTAATCCAAAGCACTGTTACTGGGGCTTTTTCTCTTCAAGTTTGTGTACATTAATGTGAAATTCTGGGAAAAGCCTCTCTGCACGACGAGGGTGAGAGGCTGCTAGAAATTTACTGGCAACTCACATCTGGTTTTGACCTGGTCCCCTGCCTGTCAAATTGGTGGAATATCTTCCAATTACTTGTAAATCTTATCTCCTTAAGTTGCTTTTCCTCTGGTCTTTAAATTTTTGGTTCTCTGCCAAACCCAGCTAGGGCAAGCACAGGACACATCCCACTTTCCCCCATCTCCTTTGCCACTGAAGGATGATGTGCGGGTTGAGGTTACAGAAGCTGCAGAGTCAGAGACCTCAGCCCTTTCTGGAGGACCCTGTGCTGGGTGCCCCCTTTTCCCCCCTTCTATTTTGTGAGGGAAGAGCCTTCTGCTGTCCTTACTGATTTGCCTGCAAAGCAAGAGGATCATTTCCTTGTCTGATGCTGCGAGAGTCAGGGTAGAACAGGGGCTCTTGCAGTGGGGAGCAGCAGGGAGGAAATGGGTGTTCCCCCAAGCTCTGACAAATCTGAGCTCTTGGCTGAGCTCTGGGCTGTGGCTTTGTGGACTTTGTTCCCTCCCCTGGTGCTGGCATAGGGGAGGGGGGTCCTGCTGCAGCCCATGGAGAGCAGCAGCACTGGTGTGCCCAGGTGTGTGTTGGTGCCTCCCCATCCAGCCCCTCATCAGGAGTGGTTTTCCAACATGAAATGCAGAGTGGCTGCTCTGCTGGTGGGCAGGCAGCACTTTGGTGTGGATAACATTAGAGCCAAACACAAATTGGTTTGTATCTTGTGGTGCTGCATGCTGCCACCCCATGATTCTGGCTGGAGGGGAGCTTGTCCTTCCTTGCAGCTCTGTTCTAGACCATCTGAGCCTTGAGGCTTTTCTGCTTAGTTCTGGATTTTTCTTCCACATTTATACAAGGATCAGCCTTTCTTATTAATATTCTGATGAAAACAAACCAGAAGATTCTCATATGCTAAATACACTTTCAGCCACCTGGCTTAGCTAAGGAAGCCTGTGCTTGGGCAAGGTTTTGCAGAGGCAAGCAACTGCTTTGTTTTATGAAATCTGCATTTAAAGGCTACATGTGCCATTTGGTCACCAGCTGACTTAGCTTGAACACCAAAGGCCTCCTTTGACTTCATAAGCTTTCAACTCATGTGTGGCACCTACAGAGACTGACTTAGCAAAGTGAAGTTTTCCAGTAATAATAATTTCATTGTAAGAATAAGGGTATGAGTCACATAGGATTAAACACATGGGGAGAATGTCAGCTTTTCAGCTACATGGATTATTTGGAAGCTGATGGATGATTTTTCATAACACGTTCATATACTTTTGTAGGTAAAAAAAGTGGAAAGCCATTACCCCGTTGATTAAAAGAGCAGGCACCTACTGTACTGAACTTGAAACTAATTCATTTTGATTAAATTGCCTTGCCTTTAACATGTCATGAGAAAAACGTGTATGTGTTCTGAAGACACCTAAAATCATAGTTGAGGTATGAGAAAAAAAGAAAATATGAAGTTTATATCTGCAAGAGATGAATCGCCTGGGTTCACACTTTGTTTTGCCATTTCTTGCTTATATCAAATCAAACTTGGAATTGTCACGAATATTTGCAAAACAAGTTATGACAATGCTGTCCCAGGGATAAGAGGGAATCCATGATTCCCAATCCCAGCCTGGATGGGGCTGTGCCCTTTGAGTGAGTGGTGATTGCTCCTAACAGGAGAGTTAGGAAGGAGAGAGGCAGCATCTGCCTGCCCTGTACAGTAGTTGTGGCTGGGGGAGGCGTGAGGGCGCTGGACTCTGGTTTCTTTTTGCTGAATACTGATACCTGTTGTTCATGTGAATGAATTCCTACCTTCTAGTTGATATTTTTTAATGCCTATTTTGTATGTATTTTTGTCAACTGGGAGACATCAAAGCTACTCTACGCAGAAAAAACCAAGAGAGATAGGGAATGGCAATTGTTTCAAATTAGGTCTTAATGAGTTGCAGATGTTGAGCTGTGCTTGCTAGAATTTCTTTGAAACTACAGATGGTCTGGTAGTTCAGGGGTAAGAGAGGGGCTGGGAGGTTTTTTGGTTTCATTTTCCCTCCTGTGCCATTTGCATGACATGTTAGATTAGGGCTGAATGTAAATGAAGAGCTAATACCCTTCTTGGGTCTCTGGTCTTGCAAAAGCAGTGTGTGTAATTTTGTTAGCAAAGCAGATTTTGCTAAGCAGCCTGGGCTTATGCATAATACATCTTTCTGCTTTCCTTAGGCATTTTGTGTTGCTGAGGGTTGGAGGTGAATGGTGGAGAGCAGAGGGGCTCTGAAACATGCAGAGACATCCCAACTGTCCAGAAGTGCTTTGGACCTTTTCTGATCTAAAACGTATGATTCTATTTTAACAGAACGGGCATAAAGGATGCTTAAAGTGCATATGGCTCTCTCTGCTCTGTTAAACTTGGTAAAATGTAAAATCTGCCTTCTCCCACTAGTTCTTGCATTTTACTGCTCTCTGGGGTGAATCTCAATAAATAACTGGGAACCAGATCAAAGGCCCATCTTTAAGACTGTTTATAAGTGCTCATGTTCTCTAGAAGAGATGATTGTGCACGTTGGAGGACAGGGTTTGGTTTGAACAAAATGATACGTGTAAGGCCTGCTTTAAAATGCATCATGTTTTGGTGGCTTTTTTTCTCATCCCAGAGGTGCTGAACCTCGGAGCTTGGCTGAACTCAATGGGGTTTTCAGGCTTTTAGCACATTTGGAAGCCACACTTACCCATGATTATTGAGCTAAGTAGGAAGCCATGAGAGGAGTGTTTTGAAGCTGCTTCAACCCTTGGTGAATAGAGGGATGCGGCTGCTGGTGTCTGTCTCCTGCCCTGCTGGGTGCTCCCAGCAGATTTGTCTCCTCTGGTTGCATTGCTGAGCCCCAAAGCTCCCATTGCCTGCTGTGAAAGAGGGATTTCACCCCAAAGGAGGGGAATGTTCTCAGTGTTTGTGCTGTAACACCTTGTGTGGCTCTCTATCTCCACAGTGAATTTCTCCGGTGTTGTTTGCACGTTTGGCATTAGTCCTCCTGATAATTAATGTGAAACAAAGCCCTTGCAGTCCCTTTGATGTGGTCTTCTGCCTTTCTTCCTCCTCCATGTAATGTTAAGCCTTTTAAATCTAGATGGATAAATGCACTATCTATGGCTGTAAAAGCACTAACATAATTAAACCTTCAGTAATAAGGCTACACTTTGTTAACTCAAAATCAGAGCTGGGAAATAAGTAAACTTCAGCATCTCTGAGCCTTCTCCCTGTTCAGCAGGGGTCAGGGAAGGCATGATGTGGCTCATCTGCTGCCCAGAGCCTCCCTGCAGTGCACAATTGCATTTCTGGTAGTGGATTAAAGCTGTTGGACCTGGGCTGGCAATGGGTGCAATTGTGTGAACAAAATGGTTGGAGGAAAGAAATGGGATTTTGTGTTTGTTGATACTGAGGCAGCTAATGTCATCCCACACTGGATGATCAGATTCAGCTCACACATTGGAAGATCTCTAACCAGATAAGGGAGGAGGTTCTGCATTGTTGTGCAGGCTTTACTGAGTTTGGCTGGCCCCAAGAGGAACTTTTTGATCCAGTTTGTAGACTCAGAATAGTTTGGGTTGGGAGGAACTTCAAAGATCATCCACCCCCTCCATGGTCAGGGACACCTTCCACTATCCCAGGTTGCTCCAAGCCCCATCCAATCTGGTCTTGAACACTTCCAGGGATGGGGCAGCCACAGCTTCTCTGGGCACCCTGTGCCAGGGACTCACCACCCTCAGAGTAAAGAATTTCTTTCTCGTGTCTAATCTAACCCTGCCCTCTGTCAGTGGGAAAACATTTGTTCTGTAACTCCATGCTCTTGTCAAAAGTTCCTCTCCAGCTTTCTTGTTCCATTATGTTGGTGCAAAGCTGACTTTAGAGAAATCCAAGTCCAGGCAGTCGTGTGGACCCTTGATTTTTAAAATTTGTCTTTAGCTGGTGTTAGTAATTTCTCACTAGATAAAGCTCCCGTGAGCTGCAGGCTTGCACAGCTCCTCTTTTTGGGAAAGGCAATAGGGAATATCTGATCTCTGAAAAAGTGGTGTCATCTTCAAATGAAGGTCAGTGTGTCCCTGGGATGTTGGGTAGGAGTGTGCATTGCCCCAGATTGTGTAGAGGAAGAGTTGTAAGTGAGCACCAGTGAGGGCTGAGTGGGGGAGCTGTGGGGCCACCTAAGGCACTGGGCACACGATGCAGATGTCTGGTGGCTGTTTAGTCAAGGTTTGTCTGGATTTCTGGAAAATAAGAGCTCCAGATGCACTGTAATTTGGAGTGGCCATCTGCTGACCAGCTAGCCAGTAGTTATTAATCATTTAATATTTATCACCTCTTTTCCTTTGTGAGATTTTTATGTAGGTTTATGTGACTGCGAAGGAGCAGCGTGGTTGTAATCTCAGCTCTGGATAACAGATGCTGAACACTTCCAGATTACAGATTAGATTTATTTTCTAAGGCCAGAAAGAATTATTAGGGTTGTTAAATCTGTGTTTGATACCTCCCAGTGCAGGATTTCTTCCAGAAACCAGATTAAAACCTCTCATTTTGGAGAGGTATCTAATCTCCTCTGTAAGACTCCAAGCAGTGGCAAGTCATCCATCACAGACTGAAATAGTCAAGCAGTCATGGGCCAGCAGCAGGGACTTCAGATTTGGGTTTGGAGCAGCACCCAGGCTTCACATTCTTGCTCAGAGCTTATCTGGCAAACCCAGACCTCTGGAGCCTGTGAGTTCAGTGTGGGAGCTGAAGTGAACAGCCTTCCTCCTTGCATGGCTTTACAGAAGCTGCTTTGTCATTTTCTCAGTGTGTTTGAGTACAGAATGGAGCAATATACCTGGATTTTGGGAAGGATCGAGTGCAGATGCTGATGTTTTACACTGCATGTCAAAGCTCTGTTTGATCTATCACTCCTCCATATACACATCCCAAATAATGCTGAAAGCATGACCAGGAACAAAATGTGCTTGGAAGCATCTCTTTGCCCTTTCTTTTGGATTTAATCTATGCCAGAGGCATGTAGGTTTAAATTTTCCCACTTTTTTCCATCAATCTGTTTGTTACTCCTGAGGATCTGTGATGAAGAAGCAGCTTGTACTGAACTGAGTGTACAAGTGTCCCAGCTCGTGTCAGCAGCTGCTTTTGAATTTCCTGAGTGAGAAGTGAGAAGCTGCAGTGACAGAACAACCTGTCACCACCAGAGAATGTCACGGTGCCTATGGGAGAGTAGTTTGGTAAGGGAGGGAAGGAGATTTAAAATGAGAAGAGAGAGCATAAATTCAACAAGCTTGACTTAAAGTTTTTCATTGAAAGTTCAATTTACCCATGGAGAAATAGAGCAGTTCAAAGGGGAAAGGCTGCATTGCTCATGGACAGATAAACTGCATCTGTGCTGTCTGCTATTTTTTAAATATTAGGTATTTTATAGGGATTTGAAAGATACCTGATTGCAAATGGTAAACTTCAGACTTAAGTGAGATATGAGTGGCTGTCATTTGAGGACAAGGAGGGCTTAGATGGTCTGGAGCTGTATTTGAAAGGGGAATATTGACAGACAGGTTATACAGTCAGTGCCGTGATGGAGGTTGCAATGTCTACTGACAAGGCTGGGCAAGATTAGAAAAATCAGGTGCTGGTAAAATACAATCATTATGTAGACATTAACTGTTAATGAGGTGTTTTCTAACTGGTGAAAAGCTGCAGAAAGAGGTTTAGTGACACAGGAATCCTTCTTCTCTGCTCTTTGCACAAAGAACTTTATTTCATAGGAATTTCTGTCATTAGGAGCTGACTTTGGGTTGAGTTTCCCTTTTGTGTAAAGTTCTCTGAACCTTTTGTGAGTGACTACTAATGATTTATTATTTTTATTTTGGCTTTGCTTTTGTTTCAAATAAATCTTGGCTGCAGTGGCCTTTAGAGCCTTTTCTGGTCTCTCTGGCTGACAGCAGACCCATGTCTCATTCTCTTGTTTAGGTTTCTGCTTACTTTGTTCCAGGCATTGGCATGCTGGCACGGAAAATGGTCAGATTTTCAAAAATGCTGAAATCCTGACTATCTAGTATTGTGGCAAGAGAAGCATTCAAGTCACGAGTGGCTGCTCCATTCGCTTGCCATCCTGGGAATAAAGAGTGTTGGCTCCAGAAAGGATGCCCTGAGATGCAGGTCAATGCTGGCCTTGGGAGAGGCCAGCTCAGATGGTGCAGGGTGGTGTGAGCCTGGACAGTTCATTGTGAAAGAGCCTCGTGCTGGTGGCCTCTGGGGCCCTGCCTGAGCCCCACAGATTGCAGGGCTGGCTGGGGATGGACTCATTGCTGTGTTTGCTTTCAGATGCACTTGGGAAGGGCTGTGTTGGCTGCCCACAGACATTCCTGCAGCAGGAGTGCCAGCCACAGTTGTTTTCTCTCCGTCACTACTCAGCTCTGGTGTGAGAAGGAACTTGGGGAGAAACAAGGAGTGTTTGGTTCAGTCCTGGTGATGTGAGCTTGTGCATAGCCTGGGCTAGGGGTTACCCACAGAGAGGGAAGATGTGCTGTTCCCAAAACACAGCAAGTAGGGATTTTGCACAGCAGAGGGCTTTTTTCAAAAGTCAAGGTGGATGGCATGGGTATCTCTGGTCGTGTCACTTGTGGAGTGGCAGCAAACTCAGTAAAAGTTGGAGAAGCCACACACAAGGTAAAGATCTCACCCAGTGTTATCAGCTCTGGTGGATTGACAGGCTTGTCCTGGCTGACCCTGATCTCTTAAGGGGCTAATCACAAAATCAGTTGCAGAGTGAAAACAAGCAGTTAACTTGGAAAGGATGAGACAAGAGTCTCATCAAAGTCCCACAGGGTGTCAGAACTGGAAATCCCTCCTTTGGTGTCAGCAGCACCAGCCAGGCACTCTTTCTTGGCCTGTTGCTGGTTTTTAAGCTGACTACAGCCTAGGCAGTGGCTGGTTGGCAGCCTGGGGCTTGCATGACACCCCAGAATTCTTTCTAGCAATTCAAATAATTAACATTTTATTGCAAAACAAACAAACAAAACCCTAAACCATAATGGCAGGAGTTTTAAGGATTTTCTCTCTTTTAGGTTTTTGTAAGGCTTACAGGCTAGAAGCTTAATCAGGTTGGAGCTTTACCTTTGTTCTGCATACTGAATATGACCTATTGGCATTTTCTTCTGAAACTCTGCAAGTCCAATCTGTGGTGGGGATGAGTTGTAAGCTTTAAACGAAAGAAATGTCTTGTCTAGGATAACTCAATAACCAGGAAGTTTGTATGGTGCTTAATGCATCTGTGTCTGCAGTGGGCTGGGAGTTGTCAGGGCTCTGTCTCTGCTGCTGGAAGAGGTTCTGTCCCCAGAGATGGAGCTGTCCATGCTCATAGCACCATGCAGTTGTTCCCTGGGACTCTTTGCTGTCCTTCTCCATCATGGTCCCTTTCCATGTCACAGCTCTCTGCTCCCCAGCCCTCTCTGCCCCCAGGGTGCAGCCCTGTTGTCACCAGCCCTTTTCTGCCTTGGGCTCAGCCTTGCTTTGAAGGCTCACCAGCATGGGACAAGTCAGCATTCCATGTGGGGAATTTGGGCAGGTCGGGTGCTGCAGGGCAGAGAAACAGCAGCAAGCAATTCTTGTCCTTGTTTTTATCCCCATGCCAAGGATGGGAAAATTATCTTTCCTTTTGCCTTCAAGTAAAGATTCCTGTCTCCTAGTCAGCTAGGGTGAGTGTGGTGGTAGTGTGGCATTTCCTGTCCTTGCCTGTATTTTGGGCTAAAGGATGGAAACTATTATGATTTTGATGTGACCTAGAGAAAAATGGTCTGATCTGTGCTGAGGGTGTGAGTGTTCTGCTGCAAAGGAAGCTCTTTATAGCCTTCTTCATGTGGGGGAGGCTGTTGGTTTAGGGCACATATATGAAATTGGATGTTCAGGCTCCATCTCTCAAAGGGAATTGTCAAACTTAATGATGTTGCCCCACCAGCCCTATTCCATAGCTCAGTAACAGCTCTGGAAAAAGTGATGCTCTGATCATGTCTTGCATTTCATGGTGTTCCCATGCTAAGGAAATGTGCTTTATATGCCTTGGAGATAATGCTTAAAGGAATAGGGGAAAAAAATCTAATTTTTCAATTGAATAGAAGGTAAGGGAATGATGGAATGGATGGTACGTTCCTAGTGCCTCCTATTTAACTGGAGAACATGGAGCAGGGCTGTCTTTTCTGCTGTCCTGTGATACTTTCCCTTTTTTCCCCTGGTATCCCTATATGCTCCCAAACCATACCTCTTTGCACCAGTGCCTGGAGAGTGACAGTCATGGCTGTGACTGATTTCCCAAGCTCAGTCTGGGCTTCTCATGATGGTAATTGGTGGGTGATCTCTCCCTGTCCTTATCTCAGCCCAGAGCCTTTAGCTGTGTCTTGTCCATCTGAGGAGGGGAGTAATGGAGCAGCTTTGGTGGGCACCCAAAGACCAGCCAGGGTCAACCCACCACACAGAGACATGATGCACAAGGGTTGCAGGGCAGAATTCTTATTTATTATGTATTAAATGAGGATTTGTATACTTTTATTTGAATATTAACTTGTCAAAGAATGACTTTGATTTTCAGCCATGGAATTGGTAATCACAGAATCTTAAATTCCTGGGCTTTCACCATGGTTCAAGTGTATCCTTGAAGTGTTTTCAAGTTGTTCAGCCCCTGTTGCATTCAGGTCCTCCTTTTCCCAGCCTTGGCCATGAGGATGGGAATCTTCTCTGGTGTAAAGTAAGATTTCTATGCAATGCCCTCCTTCCAGGAGCTGCTGTCTGCAGGGAAAATGCCTGTTCTAGAATAAGACTTTGAAAAGCAGCAGCGATTGCGAACGTTGATAAAACTAAAACATTGTTGATGTTTGACTGGGACTGCACAGCTTCTTGTTAGTTGTGATGCCTTTGAGTTGGTCCCCTGGTGCTGCCAGTGCTGAGCAGACAAGACATCAGTGGTGGTGGCGTGGCACCAGATGGGACAGGCACAAGGGATGACTTTCCCCATGCTTTGTGCTCATGGAAAAAACCATAAAACCCTTTTATAGCTTACTTTTACAGTGTTTAAAGAACTGGGGCTGGGGTGCTTTGTAGCACTACAAATACCAGAGATAATGAGGGTGTGTGTTTGCCTTTCTTAACTGTAAAGTGCTTGTGCCTTCCCAGGACAGCAGGAATCCCTGTAGAGCTGCCTCATCTGCTTATGGGGCTTTCACTTGCAGTGGCACATGTCAGCTGGAAGGGAGGGTCTTTGCCTGGTCTGCTAATGAACAGGAGAGAGGGAAAAACGTGCACAGCCATCCCATACCCTTTTGGATGGGGAGAGGGAGTGGGACAAGGGTTTTACACATTGCTACATGTCCTTTGTTAGTGCATGGCTGATGCTGCCTCTGGGAGTTCTGTCATTTCCCTGTTCAGTTCTGCACAAGAATTGACAGACACCAGCTCAAAGACCCTCAGGTTTTTATTTGGGTTTTTTTTTCCTCTATGAAACTGCTTCCCAGGGAGCCTGAGCCATGTGCTGGGGGTTCCCAGGGAGCATGAAGAGGGAGGCCCAGCTTTGGGAATCTTATTTTATTTATTTTTCCCCTGTCCTGCTGCTTTCTCAAGCCAGCTATCTCTGAAGTCAGGGCAGGAAATGAAAGGGCTGGGAGGTCAGGGGTGCCTGGGGAGTGCTAAGGACCTGCCTGCCGAAAGCCTGCGGTGACTCTCCAGGCTTGGACACAAAAGCAGGAGGCTGCATGTACTTAGAAGCATTTCTAGCTAGAATCATTAATAGCCAAGCCAAAAAAATTAATGTGCAGCCCTTCCAAAAGGGGAATATAACTTTGTGTTGAGCTGGGTGCTGTATTTGGAGTGCAGAGCTGTGTTTTGGTAGGAGCAATGTGGCTGCTGCAGGAAATTCCGTGTGACGCCATTAAAGGTCTCTATGGATTACCTCTGGAGCTGTGTCCTTGTTGCTGTCTTTAATTTGCCTATCAGCTGTCATCAAAAACTGCAAGATACTGTTGAGGACTTGAATCTCAAACTACAAGTGTCCTCTTGTAGTTTCCTGGTGATGTTCAGTGTATGAGAGGATATTCTTAAACATTGTCTATATAAATACTCAGGAGTTGGGCAACAGAGCTCACAGCATCAGCAGAGAGGGCTTCTGAGCAGACTCTCAAAGGATTCCTGGTTTTCAGGGCATGACTGGAAATGGAAGAGGCCTTACTCAGTTTGAGCCTTGGTTTAAACTAAGGCTTATTC
Organism: Ploceus nigricollis; assembly: GCA_013399945.1. NCBI lineage: Eukaryota > Metazoa > Chordata > Aves > Passeriformes > Ploceidae > Ploceus > Ploceus nigricollis. The sequence continues at coordinate 1,292,877 of VXBC01011365.1, forward strand.
AGACACTGTGATGTGCCAGTGTGATATCCTGTCCAAGCTAAAATCAGCTAAATGAGGTGGTGGACAAGGCAAAGGGGAAGGCTGTGCAGAGCCAGGGACCAGTGTGCATGGCTGGGAAGAGGGGATTGAAACCAGGAAAGGCTGTTTTTCTATGGCACCCTGCTCCTGGCTGGCCCCATCCAAGAGCCCATTTGCATCCTCCTGTGCAGCACACAGGATTTGCAGCCACGACTTCCAGGTGTTTGTCCTCTCCATGCATACCCAACCCCTTCTGGGCTGGTGAGAGAGCCTTCCCAGGTTAAACACCTCTGCCTCTTCAGAAGACTGGCTGTTATTTGGCTGTTTGACATCACGTTCAGTTCAGGGATGGACTGAGAAGTGATGAGCTCCTGGCATGGCCAGAGGTGGCCTTGCTGATGAGCTGCAGCTGTTTTGCTCCAGGAAGGAGCTGAGCCTGCCCAGTTGTCCCCACCTTGCAGGGATGCAAGTTTTGCAAAATGCTCTGGAGGATAGTCCTCAAGGCTTTTGCTTTTTTTTTAGTGTAAGTATTTGCATATAGTAACTGTTTGTTTATTTTGCACCCCTGCTCCCAAACTGTGGTAGGTGTACCCATACTGTGGGTGCTGACACATTGAAGCTTGGAGAGTTTTACCTTACAAGGATGTTTTCCCAAGTGCTAATGAAGCTTTTTTGCCATATACTTAGTGATCTTGTGAGAACTCCAGTGAACTACCAGGAAAAAGATTTGGAAATTAATATTTCCATTTTTTTGCATTGCCTTGTCATAGGTTGAAATAATAGACGAGTGGGCTTTTCAGTTAGAATTTTGGTTAGTTCTCCTTTATGAGTAATAAATTCAATATCTGCTGTGCAGGTTTCTCTCCTGGATTGAACTACTTAACTTATTTCCACTTATTTTTTTGCCTGAAATATCTCATGCTTCTTTATTTTACAAGAAGTTTTTTTCCTGTCTTTTTCCTTCTGTTATGATTTTTGTATTGTATGACTTAAAAAAAAAAGAAAGCTGCATGTAGTGTGCTTTTTTGGGCACTATTAATGAGCAGACATTTGTAAACCATTAGCTTAAGAATTAGTAAGAACAGATAAGAACAGTTTTGGCAATTCTGTCAAATTAGACATTTGCTTTATCTTAGTAGAAGACTTTCCAAGTCATAAGCAGATCAGCTGCCAAATTGCCATTGACTTTTTTGGAGGAGTAAGATGCATTTCTGCCTAACACAGCATCCTCTTAATGAGATGCACCTTCTTGACCTTCTGTGTTTATGTAGATACAATTATAATTGTAAGGGATTTTTATTATTTAATTATGATGTTCCAAAGGAGTGGTTAGTAATCACTGGTATTCCTCCAATATCCCTGAAGGTGAGCTCTCCTGTGGCCTTGTACTGAATGCTTTTTAAAGAAGATTGTGTGTAAAGTACTCTGCAGTCTTAAAGGTTTTTTTTGTTCTGTTGTTTCTTAACACAGAATCCCACATGAGGTTTCAACTAATTGTCAGCATTTGTAAAAGCTTATTTCTACTTGTATTTAGAAAGAAATTTATATTAAATTTTCAGATGCAGAGTTCTAAAATCATCTCACAGAGCAAACTTACATTTAGCATTACCTCAGTTTGTGTTGCAACTCCATAGGAAAACAAATTATCTTCATCAAAAATAACACAGAGCTGGTGCCAGTGCTTCTATTGCTCAATTCTCACATTTATTTCAAACAAGCACCTTCATGCTTGGGAGCAGCTGCATGTAGGCATCTGCAAAACCATCTCATCATTTCCATCCTGAGTCCCACTCAAGGTTTTTAAACTTGTAAATCTCTCAAGGTTTTTAAAAAATAAGGGAAATAAGGCTTGTCTGGTAGGACACTTTTACTACATTGATCATTAGGAGGTTTTGTACTTCTGTCTTGGTTTGGTTGAGCTGTTGCTTTATGAATTGAGAGTTTTTTGGGCAAGGGGTTACCTTTGGCACTGTGTTTGTGCAGTACTTGCCATAGTTTTTGTGTGTGACTGGGGTAGGGTAACAGTGGAGTACTGAAAAATACGAATGTTTGTAGTAAGGATGGAATTTGCCTGTCAGGGCTAAAAGCTCCCAGCTTTCCAAAGAGAATAATGGATTTCCCTTATTGATGGCACTGGTGTGCTCACTTCCCAAAGCTGTTGGATTTCTTTTCTTCTCTGAAAATGGTGTTTTGTTCTGGAAAAACCACTAAAGGAGACCAGCACTTCTCTCCTCCCTACTTGTTGCTGGGTTTTGAGGATGCCTGACACAGAGCCAGGGGTTGAGCTGGAGAGAAAGCCATTGGCACAGCTGCTGTGGCTGCTGCTGCTGCTGCTCTGTGATGCCACAGCAGATCTTGCAGACCCCCCTGCTGCTGAAGCCACTCTCTCCTGAGGACACTCATAGCTGAGGAGTGAGTGTCATTCCTCAAGGGTTGGAGAGGAAACAATTTGTCTTCTACGAGTCCAGTGATACTTCCTTTTCATTAATGCATCTCCTGGTGCTGAACATCAGAATGAGTTTTTAAGAATGAAACGAGCGGTCACGACTGTTCTTTGCTTTAGAAGATATTTTAAGTGTTTGAAATATAATCCCTGGTTCGTGGTCTTAGCAGCAGTTTTCCAGAGTAGCAAAGAGTCAATTACATATGCACGGAGAGGAGGAGTTGGGAGAATAAACACAGGAGAAAAATATTGTGTGTTGCAATAAAAATAAGCCAAGTTCTTCTCATGGGCTCTTGAACTCTGTGCTGGGTTTGATGGGCAGCATGAGGTTTGCAGCTGTCATTCTCCAGCCTCTTCATGGGGACAGCTTCATAACCTGGGAGGTCTTTAAATACAAGCAGAGGATCAAAAGCAAGAGGAGGAATTCAGGCTCTGGGCTCGACTCTGCCCATTAGGTTATGTTACTTGTTTAAACCCACTTTTTTTTTTGGAAGCATGTGAGGGAACTGTGTGCTGCTAGCACCACAACAGTTTCTGTGGTTTGCAGATGTAAATGCAGTGCTAACAACACTAACTAAAAGGCTCTGGCTGTGATTTATGGCTGGTACATATGGCAGTGAAACAATATCCCCCTGCGAGCGCGCTGGTATGAGCGGGATGCGCGATGAGTCTGCCCGAGGAACAGGTGGTCACGTATTATTTGGGGGCTCCACATCTCCTGGGCTCTGTGTTTTGTGTAGGGTGAAGCTTAATGTTCAACTGCTGGCTGCCTTTGATGGCCCTGCTGATTTGCACAGGAGAAGTAGCTGGTGCTGTGAAGGCAGAAGGATTGTGCTTCTGCAGCTGTGCTGGCAGTCTTCCTCTCCATAGTCCAAACCAATTTCATCTCCTGCAGCTTGTCAGTAGTAGCTATTTCCCCCTGCAGACAAGACAGAGGGATCAATGACTGCTCTAATAGTTATCCTTAGTTTATGTACAGTCCTCTTTTCTAAAAGGGTTAGTGGATTACCAATGTGCAGCAGAAACTTTTTGACTAGTACCATCAAACACCAAAATGTTTCTATTCTGCAGCGAACTTCAAAGGGGGAGAAGCAGAACAAAGCTAGGAAGAAGATAAAAACAAACTTTCCAACTATCCAGGATGCTGTAAAGCTTTTATTGATTCTGCTTGGGAAGATCTTCATAATTCTACCAGACCTGGACTCAGAGTAATAAAAACTTTAAAGGAATCTGTCCAATCATATGTTCTCTCTATCCTTGAATTTCATAAGCAGTGTAAACATGGAATTTTACCAGGCTCTAGTCCCAGGAGGAGACTCTTACATACACAAATAAGAGCAAGAATATGAGTGCTTTTCCCATTTTCATTTTTTTCCTCCCCTTTTGCATGTTGTTTACCATTTAGATTTCATGGACTCGTATATTTTCCTGATTATTATCCAAAAGGAAACCACAGTAATTAGGGAGGTTTTGGTATATGCAACATCCTATCATGTCTCCATAAAAGAGAAAAGTATGATGATTTGGCTTGGGGTCAAATAATTGTAAACCTCTGACAGAGCTTCCCTTGGTGCTGTGCTCTTCATGGCAGCACTGCAGAAGCACCCTGGGTGTGGGGAAGATCTCAGACTTCTCTCCATGATGAATGTCACCAGGACGTCAGGGTAGTGCTAATTATTTCAAATTTGGGAGTCTTGAAAATTGTTTTGTGGGGATTTTGGGGGCATGTTTAGTTTTGGGGTTTTTTAAAGAAAAAAGTAGAAACACTTTGAGATGTGTGTTTATTTACTCAGGACTCTGTTTCCTATTGAGAACATGATCCAACTGCGTGGTTTTAACTCTTCTGCAAATATTCCTGTGCTAGGTTTTGGAGCAGGAATGTTGTTGCTCTGAAGTGCACTTTCATGTCCACATTGAGAAATGAGGTGGCCTGTGGACTTACATAGAAAGCAAGCTGCTTTTAGACGTTGTGATGATAAACTGAAAAATGGAGGTTAGAAAACTCTCCTTGCTATAAACCACTGTAATCCTGCAGTGTGAAGGGGAGAAGTGGTGTGGTATGAGTGAAAGATGAGTGTGCTTTTCTTGGAAATAAGAAAGGGAAAGAGACTCAAACTTCTTGGAAAATGAATTGGTTGGACATAATCCAGTTGTGGACTTTGAAGAAAGTGAGATGTGCCATCAATTTGCTGAATTCTTGTGATGATTGTGCATCCATTAACTTATGTGAGACAACTTTTAACATCCCGAATAATAATCTCATGTGGTTTTTGTAAAGTACCTCTCTGAAATGCATGGGCCTGGTCAATCTTGGCTCTTCCTGTGTCTCTTCCTAACCAGCCTTCCTCCAACTCCTTAAGATACAGCTGTCAAAGTAACTTGAAAGGTGTGGTGGGTTGTTTGACTAAGCAGTTCCTATAAAACCAGGACAAGCCTGCAGGACACATCTGTTCAGAGCTCTCCAGGGAGCAGCTTTCGTTGAAGTTAAAGCTGAACATGTGTTGTGAAGAGCTTGGGTGTGGTTGGGTTGGGGTTTCACTCCACTATGTGGGGTTTTTGGGGGTTGTTTTCTAATGACAAGATACATGTGGTGTGTCCATGTTGTAATTACCCAACAGCTGCTGAGTGCCAGGCGATAAAATGACAGACAAAATGTGGTGCAGATAAATAAAATAGTCTTGTGTGTGGGAGATGGGTGAGTAATGGTTGGGAAAGACGAGAGACGTCTCAGGCTCACCTACATCTTGAGACAGCATGTGTGTCTCCTCCTTTCTCCAAAAGGAGACAGAGGACCTTTGAAGAGTGCAGAGGAGGATGAAAAGGGCTGATGAAATTTAAGGGACAGCAAAGAATCATTGAATAGACAGTTCTTTTGTGTTTTCAAGTACCTGCCCAAGCTCAGGAAGAGTCCCCTGGCTATTTTGGTTGGCATGATTTGGGTTTTTAGCCAGGAAAGAGTGCAAATGCAGTTCCCCCAGCACAGTTCTTAGAGCTGTTTTCTGCCCCCAGGGTAATCAAGCACAAGAGTTGGTGCAAGTGCTCAAGAGATCATCTTCTCAATCTGGGAAAAGCATTCTCCCTATTCCCCACTGTTGGACATGGGTTAATAATAAAGAGGAGAGTCATCCCACACATGTTCATGTTTCAACTTCTTGCTAATGCTGCCATGTGCGTCAGCAGAACTGCCAACAGCAGAGCTGTGTAACACCCTCTTCCCCCAGCCCTGCACTCCTTGTGCAGCACAGAATCCTGCTCATAGCCATGGCATGTGATATTAACCACCGTGGAGAAAGCTGGATTTGTGGGTTTGGCAGCCCATCTGTTGTGATGGCATGTGAGCATTTGCCCAGGCAAATCATTGCACAGCTGGGCAACAGCAGCACCTTGCTCCCACCAGGTAGCCCACGCAGGGAGGCAGCACTCAAACAGTAGCTGTCCTCTAGCAAAAACCTCTGTCAGCAAATTTTGAGGTGATCGTTTTGGGTATTCTCTGGATTTTATTTTCACTAAAATAATCCAGTAGTGATTTTCTGATTAGAATTAAGCTTGCTTTTTTTTTTTTTTTTACTTTCTCTGATATAACTCTATAAGCTGAGTTTTGTTTAAGCTATTTTTGTGTGGCTCTGCTGCCCAAACCAAGTAAATATTGTAGTTTTCCAATTAATTTCACTGGAACTCTGATGGGGTCTAAAGTTACATGAGGGCTTTTTTGGTTGGGTGATTTTTTAAAATCTTGGTTTTTCTCCTATAGAATTAAAAGACACCATCTCAAATTCAGTCAGCTGCAGGTGGGATTTCAGGGTCTTAATCAAAAATAACGTAGCAGCACTAAAGGTTGTCTCTTATGTTGACCCAGGATCTGGTCTTGCTTGTCTGCTTATGAAGGGAAGTCTTTTCATACCAAAATAAGGAAAGAATTTCCAAATGTTAGAACTACTGATGTAAGATACCTGGATGTATATAAGACACTTGAGGTTTCTGGGCTTCTAAAATCTCGTCTGTATCTTGGGATCAAAGAACCTCTTGTTTGTAAGTAGTCTGTGTCAAGTAGTAAGTGTGATTGGCTCAGAATAATTTGCCATGTGTGCTTTGCTGGTTCTGTTCTGTAACAACAAAATGCCTTTGGTCCTTTTACGTGCTACATTCATTTTTGTAGTTCATGTTGTCCAATGAAATGGGCCAGAGATGGGCAGACGCTGAGCTGAATTCATCTGCCTTAAATGTCCCTCTTCCCTGGGTCTGAGTCCACAGGATAGAGCTGGTTAGAAGTCCCTGGGGAGAAGCAGCTCTCCTACAGGGGACCTCTCCAAAGGTTGTCATCAGCCTTTTCTTTGGACTATAAAGGGGTTGGATGAACAACTCTAATGGAAAACTCTCCTTCGAAGGCAAGTAAAGGCAGGTGAGAGAAATCCCACTCTCAAATCCTTATCAAACATGCTGGAATAATTTTACTGTGCTTTGAGGCTTTCTCTCATAATGCGGTGCCAAAAATAGTGAACTATCTTCAATTTGCTCAAGAATTTAGTTTTTATAACTCCTTTCAGACAGAAACATGTGAACACGTTTCATAATTTCCTCTACAATTGTGTGCATCCATCTATGCAAATAAACAGGCTGCTGGAATTATTTAATGCTGGAGTGCTTTGAAAATGTAATGTGCTGTGTAAATGCAGAGTATCAACGATAGAGTCCTACGATTAATAAAGCCTTTTATTAAATAAATGCTGGTTCTTGCCAAAATTCCAGAGAGACTTGTGGTAGAGCATGTGTACTTAACAGGTCAGAATGTGAAAGTAATAACACACATTCTCAAATAGAAAACACATGTATTTGTTTTTAAACTTGGATATATTATTTTAAATTCTTAATACCCTCACCCTTCTTTGATTAAAGGGCCAGAGACTAAGTGGGGTTTTGTAAGAGATTTTCTAACAGATGTTCACTGCTGAGAACATTTCAAACTGAAGACAGAACAGATGAAAATCCGTAGAGGAAAATATAATATAAAATTGATCTTTAAATGTGGAAGTCTATGGGAAATAATGAGCACAGCTTTCCTTCTCTTAGCAGTTGGTGCTTTGCACTGACTGGGCAGTTGCAGAAATCCACCTACAGCCGTAGCAAGAGGAAAAAATGGGGAAATTGGTCCGTATCATATAATACTCTGGTCATACAAAGAAATTAGGCTGTTTATGTTAATCCCCTTGAATGCCACTTAAGTGAGCAAGTATATAAAATTATACTGAGGCTTAGGTCTCTCTCCTATCTCAGCTGCATCATCTTAAGTGGAAACATTGCTCAGATTGATGGAGCTTGTGTTATCAAATGCTCCTTTATTAGTGTTAGGCTCAATTTTTGTTTCTGTTCAATTTATCAGCTCTTAGTACAAACAGATTAGAAGCAATAGAGGCTTTATCTGACCTGAAAGCCTCAAGATTCAGCCATGAATTATACTGTTCTGTTACACAGACCACTGGGAAAAAATGAACTAATCAAGGAAATAAATTGCATGGACACTTAGAAGTTTGGGCTTTTGAAGAGAGATTACCTTTGCTATTCAGGGAGATGTGTTGTGGTAAATTACTCTGTAGTGCTTTGGGGATATGGGCTGGCTTCAGATCCAGGGCTTCAGTGTCCTGAGGTATTTGTTAAGATTCCAAGCATGATGTGAAGGTGCCAAACAGCCTCCCTTGCTGCCTGTTTCAAAGTGGATGTTTTGACAATTGCAAAGGAATCTGAGATCAAAATCTGTTGAAGCACAGCTATAGATAACGTCAGTAAGCAAAGGGAAAAACAACACTAAAAAAATAAAAATAAAAACCCCAAACAACAACGACAAAACTAAACAAAAGATGAATCAAACCAAACTAAAAAACCCTAAAACTAGGGAAGGTGTGAACTTCAGTGTTCGAAGCTCCCTTCTCTCTTTATTCTCAAAAAGAAAAAAAACCAAAAACCCAACCAAACAAAAGAATCCCAAACAAACAAAAAATAAAACCCAAAAAAACAACCAAATTGAAATGGGGCAATGAGGAGAGAAAGGAGGAAAACCACTTGGAGGGAGAACTTCCTGTAGTTCCCTGGTTCAGGACTGTGGGATTCCAGCTTGCTCCTTCTCAGGGAGGCAGGGTAGCCAAAAGGGATGGGGCTGGCACAGCTGGATGCTGCGTGTCCCCAGGGGCACTGCTGGGAGCACTGTGAGTGCAGTGTAGGCTGGAGCAACGTATTGATTTGGAAATCTGATGCAGATGAGTGTTTAGGGGACAAATGTACACCACCAATGATGGGATATGCCAGAAAATAAGTTCTGCCCACCTTGAACTCTTGTTTTCTGCATTGCTGTGTGAGAGCATGAACAGAAAAGCTGGCTGTGTGCATTGATCTTTAACCATGATAGAGCACAAGGACATTGATATTTTATTGCAACTCAATTTTCTTTTTTCAAGTTCACTTTGCATACTAAATTACTTAGCAGCTGCTAAAAATGGTTATCACAGAATATGGACATTATCATTGTACAATACATCTCTTAATTAGTTTCTCCTTCTAGATGCTTTTATTCTTCCTTTTGTTTATCATATGGATTATGTTTATCTATGATTTAAATGGTGAACCAAGCAGGTTAGAAGAGTTTGATCTCTGCCAACCTCCTATACTTTACCAGTTGTCCTTAGATTTTACTTTACAGCCTAATGTGAATATAAAACTGGGTTCTGATTCTGGACAATTTTGGCATATCTTCTTTAAAGAAAAATTTGCTCTGCTTATCTTGCTGCTGTGATTCAGCTGTATGTCTTGTCTCTTTGTTATGTTCTTTTTCCTTTTACTATTTTTGCTGCTATCAAATATTGATAGGCAATATGTTTGGGGGAAGCTTTTTTCCTGTGCTGAATTTTTGCCTCAGCAGTGCTGACACTCTGTGGTGCAGGTCTGGAACCAGCCCCTCTGCCCATTTTGATATGGGGAGAGTCTGGCTTTGGTTTCCACACAAAAATTTGTTAAAAGCAGGAGGATCGTGTTTCATCTCATCTACTGAGGGAAGCATGTTTCACTACAAGCCAAGTCTGGAAATAGGAGAATGTAGTTTGTGGAGAAGGAAAATTATCAGGTTTGGGATAGCAAGGGCTTTCTGCTTGGGAGGCAGTGGCCCCGCTGCTCACTCGCTGCTGAAAAATGGTGACATCTATCAATCCATCAAAGGGCAGAGCAGTAAGGTAAACAACAGCCCTAAACAGGGACATCTGGCTCCCATAAATTAATTGGCCATTTACACAGTGAGGGCTGTTTGCATGTAAAAGGAGGCCTTCCTGCTAACACTGTCATACGCTTTTGATTCTCCTGGTTCATCCATGAATTAGGATGGCTTGTTTTAGTCAGCTGGGTTTAATTTATTTTACTTTGTCACTCTTGAAATGAAGAGGAACTGGGCGGTCATGAATCATCTGACACTGACACTTTGTCTTTTGATCGTCTGGGATCTTGCTTATATTTTTCTCTTATAATAAGAAACCCAAGAGAAGGGGATGATGAGTCTGTCTGCATGAACGTGAGTTCAGACTCCTCTTCCCCTGAGAAATCTTTTTTTCCCCCCCTCTGCCACTGCTGTTGAGTGTAATTGATGGTGTCATGGGCTGAAGAGGTTTCCTCCTTGCTAAGAATGTTCTGAACAGTCCCCACATGTGGGAGCAGCCCAGGTTCCCTGGATTGAATGCCTCAGGAGTTACTAACCGGGCATGACAAGCTCTGAGGCCTGGACTTACTCTGGGGCAATCAAGAAGTTGTAGTCAACTGGACTCTTGAAAAACATGAGTATTGATGGAGGGATATGGAGATGCTGCTGTTGGGATGGACAGGGCTTTGGAATGCATCCAGTGGAAAGACTGAAGCAAACTCAATCCAGTGCAAGGAATGGATTTATGTTCCTGGGCCTGCAGCCAGGACATGCTGAATGCATCCCAGAAGTGTTGTACTACTTATTTAACATGCCTTTTCCACGGTTAAGAGAAGTTTGCCCTTCAGGGTTGCTCTCCTTGATTCATCCATTAAGTAATGTTGCAGTGGGGGGAAAAAAAACAGCTCCTAACATGTTGTTTTAGCTTGAATGAACTAACCCTTGCTGCCACATGTGGCACTGAGAGTTGTCATCCAAATTTTTGAGTCTGTTAAATAGCTGAGGCTTCCTCTCTTCTTCACCCTGAGGTGAAGAACACATGGTCTGGCTTTTCCAGGAGAGTTGTTGAACTGAAATGTTGGGGTTTTTGGTTTTGGTTTTTTCAGGTGTCTGTCAGCAGTTCTGTGGGGTGGGTGGCTGACCCTTCTGAAGTTCTCAAGGAGGAGATAATTGATTTTAATCACTCTTGGCATAATTGCTGGAGTGTGTTATCTAGAGAAAAAAAAGAACAAAAGGTATTATAAAGGGGAAAAAGGGCCATTTAAAATACTGTTTTCATGTTTATACAAAATACATCCTGGAAGGGAAGAATTGCTGCTGGCATATGAAACAAGATGCTCTAGAACTGAGAGCCCTGAGGGACATGTTCTGCTGCTGCTTCTTCCTTTTGACACTATGCAAAGATGTTTTTTTTTTTTTCTGTTTGGCAATCTCTGTCCCAAGGTTCCAGGATTTTCAATGCTCAGCTGGGTTGTGGTTTGGCTGGGTGGATGGACCCTTTGCAAATCTCTGAGAGATGCTGGTTTCAGGATCAGGACCATCTGGAGTGCAATGAAAAGAAATCTGCCATTGCATCCAACCAGTGTATCTAGCTTTTCTTGAAAAAGCACTATGGGAATTTTTTTTGAGCCAGTCTGTAAGCCACTTGAGAGAATACTAAGTAAATATGTACAGTTGGATCAGGCAGGCTTTGTACTAAAGAGGGAATTTATTAGAAAGTATTCAGAGAATAATAAACATCACTGAGAATTCCTGGGTTCCTGCCCATGGATTTATGAGTTTATGCTTTAGCTGGATAAATCTCTGTGCCTTAGTTTTCTCAGTAGGATGCAGTGTCATCCCCAGCCTTCATATCATGGAACTAAAAAGTGACATAACCATTGTTCCTGTTAGCCTTCCCCCCTGTGTCGCTTCATGGGCTTGTCTGACTCCTCCTGAAAGTCATGTTAATTGAGAAGTGGCTGTTACCATCAGGATGGAGATTTAGGGAGATCCCCACAAGGTTTGGGATCCCTGTGAGAAGTTGTTCCCCATGCAGTAACTATTTTGCCTTCTGTCTGGATTTGTTTCCCTGAGCCATAGGTTCCTCTGGGCACCTGTAGCTCTGAGAACAGGAGGCATAATTTCAATGCAGGCATGTAAAAAGGAATGAGTTCAAAAGCACTGGCACTGTTTGAATGCCATCAGAAGAACAAAAAGCCTGTTCTTCAGCTTTGTGAATTACCCTGGTTTTAAATGCTGATACTGGCACCTTGGTTTTAAAATTTGCTGATTTTTAACATGACTAATTGAGGTCTGAAGCACTGACCCTGGCTACCTCCCAGGAGCATCTCCTCTCCACTGAGGGTTCCCTGCAGGAATGGAAAACCACCAACTCTTTTGTACCACATACAAGCCTCTTTTGGGGGATGTTTTCTGAGGAAAAATGTTCTTTCTTCACCTGCCAAATTTAGCTGAAGAGGTTGTTCATGACTTCCTGAGCAGTGACAGTTTGAGGTATGGGGATGTGCCAGCCTTGGGAAGGAGCAGCCTTAGAGCACTTTACTAGGTGAGGCTTGGAGGGAGCTAGAATAAAAAAGGCATGATGAGAGGCCTGGGTTTGTTTTGTTTTGTTGTTTTTAAGTCAAGATGAAGTGGAAATAGGAACTCTTCTCCCTGCTTCCCACTAAGCAGAGAAGTTTGTCAGTGTCTGAGCCCAGCAGACTTCCCACTGTGCTTGTGATTCCTCCAGCCAGTGGTGATGAAAAGTCAAGGGAGAGTTCTCTACTCTTTTCATCTGGTTGAGGTAAAGCTCTCCAAGGTGCAAAGTCACCAGGGTCCAACCCAGACTGAGACTCCAGGCATGAGATCTCCAGGATCTGGGAGATGCTCCTTCCAGCATGGCTTATCTGCTTCTCCCCTTCCTCCCTCTCCATCTCCAGGAAGAAACTGCCCTAAAAACCACATTTCAGATGTTATTTGTCTTGCTGAAGCCTCTTGTTGCAGGCCACCACGATGGTAAACGGAGCAGCGTGTGATTCCGGCAGTGGTGTTGAAGGAGGCTTTCCTCTTGTTTTCTTCTCAAGGGGTCCAGGTTGAACCCACTTATCTCCTTTCCTGTGGATTATCAGGAGCTTGTTTGTGTGCTCCCGAGCCCTGTCTCTTGGGCTTCATCCGCTTTCCCTAAAATCCAGCAGGCTTTTGAAAGCTGTGAGGCATTGATGACAAAGCACAGGAGCTGTATTTGGGTTTTGATGGGAAAGATACAAGCATCAGGATATTTTTTATATATGGGTTACTTCTGAAGCTCAGAGCAGTGAAGAGTTTTAATTTATGCTTTCAGAAGTTACTTCCAGAAGGAACAATGTAGGTCTTTGTGTGTTTATGTATCAATTCCCTTAGTGTGTTTCTACTCATATTTCATCAATAAAAGAAACATATTCTAATAATATTTTTCTAGTGACATTAAATAATGCATTCTCTTCTGAACAAGTTGAAATCTATCTATAAGTTTTAAGTAGGCTCTTTGTTGCTCAGGGTTGGCTTGAATATTTCAATCTCTGTCCAGCACTGTAAAATGTAACAAGCATTTTGAATAAGTAGTTTGGGGCTATTTTTTAGTTCAATGTGGATATTTTTTTAGTACCTCTAATTTAGAGAATCAAATTGATACTCCTTGCATTTCCTAAGCAGAAACATAGTTTTGATGGATGGCATGCTTTCATAGGAAGAGATTAAAGTATCAAATGCTTACTTTAATGATGTAGTGAGATGCAGTTTGCAGATATTCCTTATAATTTTAGGATTTGATGAAAGTCCCTCTAGGTTTATAGTGCATCCTTATAGTCTCATTTCCCATTATCTTGTTTTGGTAGGAGGACTATAACTTACTAAATGAGGAGCTGGAGTTTAATTTATTATGGGTAACTCTCCTAAAATCTACTTTCATGTACAGATGGGCTGCAGCACTTTTAAGTGACTGTTGGGCAGAATGATCTATTTATTTTTGTTGCTGGTTGATAGAGAAGAATTTTTCCCCAGGGATGTAGTACTGCACAACTGACCTATTGCATTAAATAAATTCTCTGCTTTCCTTGGAGTAAGCAAACCAGTCTATTCCCAGAGCAATTACGGATGTGTGCCCCTTCCCCTTGCTGTGATTCATACCACATTGGTACAAAGTCTGTAAATAAACAGAGCTGCATTCTTACCTAACTGTTTTACATGGGAACGGTGCTGTTGGGCTGGCTGGGGGTGATATGATCCTTTTGAATGCAGCTATGCCTGAGAATTGCCTTGACACGTTGGCCTGGTGGAAAAGGCTTGGAGATGAGCATGCAGGGGCTGGAGAGGTGGTCGCAGCCTTGAGGGGTTGTAAAAAAAAAAAATCAAGTAATCACCATGGCATGATGGCTTTGAGGAAGAGACAAGTACCACATCAGTCAGTGAGGAGCTGTCATCACTGGGAAGCTGAGGACAGGAATAAAACACAGCTCCATCTCCATGCTGGTGCTGAGCTGTCATACCATGGTAGCACAGGAATGGGTGAAAATGGAGCAGGATTTGCTCTGTAGCTCAGATGATTAAAGAAGCTCTAATGCTAATTCTCAGCCCTGTTCCAGATTTCCTTTCTAGATTTTACAAACTGCTGTTTGTGGGAAAGCCCAGTTTATCTTGATATCATCTGAGTGCTTGACATGAGCACAGATGTTGTCGACAGAAACTCCCTAAGAATTGGCACCAGATCTGCTGCTGTGCCTCTTTATTGTGCCTCCATTCCCCTGAGGAGCAGACCTGGGGCCAAAAGGAGCAGTCTGTCCTTCTGTCTCCAGCACACCTGACACATCTGCTGGCATATTCCTAATGGGATGGTTATCCCCAAACACAGTTTTGTTCTCATCGCTGGAGTTTCCCTTTGTTTTAATTCCCTTTGACTTCCCACCTTCTGAGAAGTATTTAAAGCAAAGAATTACGCAATAGAGACATGAACAACCTAAGCCCTGTTCCCAACATGTTTTAATGAAGAACAGAAAATGAGAAGGAAGTAAGGCTACTGCCAAACCCTAATGTATGACATAAGTTCCAGAGAACATCACAAACTTGTACATGTAGTCTGAGTCCTTGCACTCAGGCTTAGGGTTTTATGGGAAATTCTACCTCTGCAGCAGTGTTTTCAGAGAGCAGACTAAAATAGTCACGCAATTGTCCTCCTTTTGCTTCAGATGGTGACAAAATTACTCTTAAAGTGAAAGCTTTTTAAACTTGGGTCTGAAATTGGCTTTAGTTGTGTGTTCAGCCTATTAAGTCTTGCCTACAGTCACTGGGACTATATGTGGAAAAACTCTGGAAAAGAAATTATCTGCACCTTGGTTTTGATTACAAAAACCCACCCCCTTTTCTTATAGGTTTAGGTCTTGCTTATGTTGCATAGTAGTTACACTTCATAACAACTTTATAATATACAAAATTGACTTGGCATAAGTACTTTGCTCATAAAAAGAACACTTCAGCCTGCAAGTGCTGGTGTTCCTGAGCCTCAGGGGTATTGGTTCTTCCAAAACAGGCAATTTGTCACTTGGTTTTAAACTTATAGACAGAAAGAAAATTCTTTTATAAATGTATTTTCATGTCTGTCCTGTGAAATTGAAGTGTTGTTCCTTCTTACCAAAAGGGAATTATCTGAAAATATTTTTGTATGCAGAAACCTGAGTGTTGGATGTAAGTGTGAGGGAAATCCTCCACCAAGCATCATTGTTATGGAGATCACAAAAATGTGCATTTTGATCTCATGGATCACTGCTGTACACAAGTCTAAAGCCATCAACAAAATGTAACAGCGTTAATGTGGAGCTTTTGTTGTTGAAAAGCAGGCTTTAATTCCAAAATAGATACCCCATTGTCCTGTCCCATAGAGGCCAGTGGAAATCCCATCAGAATCACACTGAAGTGTCCATTGCCAAGGCCTGCTGTAGTACTTGGCTCTTATGGACAGGAAAGCAGAATATTGTGTGCAATATGAAGGATAAACAGCTCTCAATCCCAACTGTGTGCTTTTACCAGTTTTATCTATTTTCTGTTTCAAAATCTGTTATTGTCAGAACTGTCTAGTTTTCTATCTGTGTCAAGGCAAGATGCACACCTTTGGAGTATTGGAAGGACATGAAGTCATTTGTTGTGATTATTTTCAAAATTAATTATTTACTGGTTTTGTAGATTGAAAGAAACTGGTGCCCTGTCTAATGATAGCTGGGTCTTTCTCAGCTACATGTATAGCCTTGAATTGTCTGCAATTACTAAAAGCAGCTATTGGGCAACTGAGGAGCAAATTAATTCCTTTCCTTATGCCTATATCCTTTCATTAGCAGCAGCAGCATTTAATTAAGAAATGCAGAGCCTGATCGTAACCTAAACTACAGGAAGATGTGCCTTGTCCTAAACAAATTAGTATTTATCAATTTAAAAACACTTCTAAGGAGTGTAGGCACAAAAGAAATGTCTTGCTGAAGGCTGCAGCACTGTAACCTTGAGCAAGTTGCTACTGAAGGGCAGGAGTGGGTAAACCCAAACCTCCTGGGACATGGTCAGGTCTTCTGCCTCATGGACTAGGCTCACGGAACCTTAGAATATCCTGAGTTGGAAAGGACCCATAAGGATCATCAAGTCCAACTCCTGGCTCACCACAGGATGAGCCAAATCATATCATCATCATACCATCACCAAAAATCATACCATGTGTTTGCCAGTGTTGTCCACAAGCTTCTTGAACTCTGTCAAGTGATTGCTCTTTGTTTCAGACCCCTCCCAATGGCTTTCTTTTCTTCTGTTTCTTTGAAGCTCTGATTTTACTGACTTTCTCTTCATGTGCATTGCTTAAACTGGTAACTGTGCTGTGTTGAAACGTTTCTGACTGTGCAGGAATTGATTAATCTGAGCACTGGAATGGTGCCATTGACAGAAGAATATGTATGCATGTCTGTTTTCATCAGCACAGAAAAAATAGTCATTAGTCATTGTTTTTTTTCAATAAAGATTTTATTTTAAGACATGTCAAATATCTCTTGGAGCCAAGGAGAGGTTTGTTCTGAGTCAGCTGAAAAATAAGATCCTAAATACCAGTAGGAGATTCTTCTAATCAGATTTTCTGATCATATGTGATTGTAGCATGCTAAAATGGAGTTCTTTGAAACATAGGCTGTTTCTTGGATTATGGCAATTATAGAGCAGAGAAAAACTTAAGCTAGTGGAAAAATAAATTTATACTTGACAATTTACATACTGATGTCCAGAAACAATAAAATGTACTTGATGTGCAAATAAACAGATTCTCCCCTCTGATGAATTTGAGTGGCATAGCTCCAAGCACAATAGTTTTCCAACAAGGACATTTTCAGGAAAAAAAAGCCTGGGTGTACTATTTGTTTTCCTTTTCATCCATAGAGAATGTACAATTTGGGGAATTACAAGGGTCTTTCTAGGAACTGTGCCAAAAAATGGACCTTGGTGGTGGTGTTGTCTTTGGCAGCTCACCAGGGAATAATTCTGAATTAGGTTTGAAGGCTCTGTTTCTAAGAAGTCCAGCAGACCAAGGTCAGGGTTGAAACAACCCAGTAAGGCAGGATTGAAAGGACATTTTGTATCTGAAATGATGCCTGTTTTAGCATTTTAATCTTACTTTGTGTGGAGCTGTGCTGGCTGTGCCCAGGCACCTGTGTGAGCAAGATAGTGCTTGTGTGGGCTGGTGGAAAAGCATGCAGCAGAAGTCCTTGGCACAACTACTTTTAAGGAAAAAGTGATAGTTTCTGCAGTATTGTTAAAAGATTGTTGAGGAGCACTAAATTTTTTTTGTGACTTGAATGTCTTGGACATAATATCAGGATTTACAGAAGAAAGGGTCTGGTTGAAGACTTAATCAACAGGAAATGTTGGTTGGCGTAAACAGTGTTTATTTCTTCTTTGGCCATGTAACTCAAGGGCACAAAACCACTCCAGAAATGCTCTGTTCCCAACTGCTCAGCAAGAGAAGGGGAGCTGGACCAGCAGCCTTGGCTGCTCAGCAGCAGCAGGGCAACCTGAGGGACAGTGATAGTTCCTGGAGATTTGGCACATTCTCTTCTCCCCTCTGTTTGCCCAGGGTCTAATCCTGCAAATGCCAATGGCGAACAGAGAGCAGGAAGTGTGAAAGGGAAGGAACCCTGGAGAGGGCTTTTGGGGCTCACCAGGTTTGCTGGGAAACCACACAAGTTCTCCATCACTGGGGGTTTGTGGAGGTCATTTTTTCTCCCCCACTTTCCATGAAGGAGAAGGAAGGAATAACACAGGTTGTAGCTTTGAATTCATAGCTGAAGAATTAAGTTACCATGTTTTCAATTCACTACCATCCTCCACTCTGAATAGATCTGCATTATATTGCAAAACATTTCTCTTGCACGTGCATATGCGACTTTTTTAATATATAGAGTGGATGCAATTTATCTGTGTATGTATGTGCAGATGAGATGCTTCCTTGTGTTAAAAATATGAACACCTTTCCAGGGATTAAAACCATTCTTTTCCTGCTTTTTTGCTGCTTATTTAGTGAGAAAGGCGAGGTGCAGGTGCATGTAGGGGGGTGCTGGCCACAGCCCCAGCTCCACGTGCTCTGTCATGCGAGGAAGCTCCGCTGTCCTCGTGACCCTGCCTGCAGCTGGGGATGCTCCGTGCACGTCCTGGGGCTGCAGATCCGCTTGCGTGATCCCAGCCCACGTTTCATGTTTGGGACAACCGTAAATTCTGCAGTGCAACAGCCTCTTCCATGGAATACTGCGCTGCTTGGATGCTGAAGTCATTTTGATTTACTACATAACGAAGTTATACGTGGCTTTGAAATGCTGTGTGTGTAGTTTACCAAGAGGTCCTTCCAGGCTTTTTTTAATCTTGCCACAAAATATCACGACTTGTGTTTGGTCTGTGGTTTTGCACATGGGCTCGGAGACCGGGGTTTGAAAGGCAGCAACAACAAAAACCTCAGAACTTCGAATCATATCCCTAGCTCTATTTTGGGATCCAGCACTACAAAGGAGCAGCAAGAAGCAGGAGCCAAGGTCTGCTCTTGGTTACCCTGCTGGAGCAGGGAGTTATTTCAAGCTGTCATCCAACCAAAGCGTCTCGCAGCAGCAATACCAGCACAAGTAGCGTCTGCAGCTCTGCGTGGTGAAACGGGCTGGGAACTGACTTGGTTACTGAAAATAGCACATGGAAATGGCTCTTCTGAGCCTGGGCCAGGTCCTGGTCGGGTACCACTGGCGCTGTCACCCAAGGAAATGCTTCTTGTCTTGCACACTGCAGTAATTGCAGCAGCCCTTTTACCACATAGAGTAACCAAGGGTGTATGTGGCCAATTGTTTGTTTTCTAGACAAAAACCAGAACCTCAAGCCTGCTGCTGTGAAAAAAGGGTGAGGGTATACGTTTTGCAACACAGAGGGCTTGCTGGGGTGGGCTCTTGGTCCAGTTCTGCTCACAGATGCAAGTGTTTGGTGCTGGGCTGAGGCTCAGCTGTGCCAATGGGACTGAGGTTCTTGCACTTGATTTATCCAGGAGAGGTCAGCTCAGTAGCAGCAGCATCTGGTTTTCAGCTGAACTTTACTTGGGTTTTCAAGCTGACAAAGGCACAGGGAAGCTCACCACAATCTGCCCTGAGCCATGTGGTGAATAAATGACTTCTTTTTGTGATCACAGGCCCTTCTAGGTTAGTAGGCATTGCTAGAGCTGTATTAACTTTGTTGAAATACACAGATGTCCTTCAGCTTAATAAGTCAATACTTCCCATATTGTTTGGAAATGCAGAGAGAAGAATCCAGCTGAATTTCAATGTTGTTGGAGTATTGCATTTATAATTACTCAGTTTGATCTCCATAAAGCACAATGTGTTCATGTTTCATGTAGTATGTGAAATACTGCCTGGACTGTGAAACCCAATGACCCAAGGGATGAACTTTTCCTTACCTGCTGTACCTAAGGCAACTTTATCTCAGAAACACCATCTGAATGCAGAGCTGACTCTTGCACGGGGGATTTGGGAGCTGTTTTGTTGGGTTTTTTAATTGATAAAAGCTTATTGTTGGTGCTGGGGTCTCCTGTGTTGAGGCACGCTTTTTGTGGTTTTCCTTTTGGAAATGTTCCCATGTTGACAGAAAGCACAGACACGCTGCTGTATTTAGGCCTTTCAAGCTCATGGAGCAGGAGGCTGTGCCATGGTGCTGCAGCTCTGGGAAAAGGATTTGAAGACCCCAGATATACAAATAGAATCCCACAATAGTTTGGGCTGGAAGAGACCATAAAGATCATCCAGTTTTATCTGCCCCTACTGTGGGCAGGGACACCTTCTGCTAGACCAGGTTGCTCCAAGCCCCACCCAACCTGACCTTGAACACTTAGCAGGGGTGGAACAGCCACAGCCTCTCTGTACCAGGGTCTCACCACCCTCACAGGGAAGAATTTCTTTCTTGTATCCCACCTAACCCTGCCCTCTCTGTTTGAAGCCCTTTCCTCTTGTCCTGTCACTCCAGGCCCCTGTCCAGAGTCCCTCGCCATCTCTCTTGGAGTCCCTTTAGGCGCTGGAAGGGGCTCTAAAGTCTCCCTGCAGTGTTCTCTTCTCCAGGCTAAACAGCTCCAGGTCTCTCAGCCTTTCCCATAGCAGAGCTGCTCCAGCCCTCTGAGCATCTTCATGCCCTGCTCTGGTCCCTCCACCAGGTCCATGTCCTTTTTATGTTGGTGGCCCCAGCTCTGGATGCAGAGCTCCACACTTTGCTTTAGTGTGCCACGGCAAGCAGAGGTGTCTGGGCTCTGTCAGATCTTACAGGGAAAAGGAGTTTCCTTTACAAAGGCAAGTTGTGTATCCACCCCCCAGCTGGACTGGGACTCCCAGCTGACCAAAGGGTGCCACTGGGGATGGGGAAACACCTCTCAAGTCATGCCCAGAAATGGAGTGAGCAGTACCAGGGGGAGAATCTATCCCAGCAGTAGTGTGTTGTGGCATTCTGCAGCACGTGGCAGTTTGGGGTCTGGGTGCAGGGGTGTGCCTGTCTCTGATGCAGGCTGTGGGTGCTGCTGTGTGGGCAAGCCAGAGCTGAGCTGTGCTGTGCATCTCCCCCAGCTCACAGAATTCAGATCAGCCACACATGGGTGTTTAGGTTGCTCTGCAGTTGGTTTATTGCTTTCACATGCTGCTTTCATTATACCTTACATATTCCCTTTTTCTTTTTTTTTTTTTTTTTTTTGGGGGAGGGAAAAATAGAGGAACAAATCCAAAACTAAAATTAGTTGTTAGAGAGTCCAAGTTTGGTTTTCATTTATTTGCAGATAGGATGAGTTTGAGCTGGGGGGAGGTTTGCTGAGGGGAGGGGACTGCAAAGATGAGTTGTGGGGCTGAGGCAGTGCTGCCTTTTCTCCCTCAATGTCACCATAGTCCTTCTGCAGTCACACATTAATGTAACACCAGGGTCTTGATGTTTTATTAGCATTTTCCTCCACTGGTTCATCTCTCTGGTGGTGTTTATGTGGCAGAGATGAGTTATGGCCAAGCCACCCTCGTCAGCACTCACAAGTACCTTGGTGCTGGGGTTGCTGATCTTCTCCTGCTGCTCCATCATTGCTTCATGCTGGAGAGCCTGGTGGGACAGGCTCCAAAAAAATCAGAACAAGTCAGACCAGCTGTCATCCCCCATTGCCTTCCTGGTGCTGGTGAGTTTTGGTGGGTGTTTCTGCTCTTCAGTCCACGGCACGTCTGTCATCGCTGTCCTGCTGGCACGCAGCAATCACACGTCTCCAGTCTCCTGGGACTGACGTGGGAATGCTGCTGGTCTTGGTGAGACAGAGATGGTTTGGTGTGTGCCAGGGTAGCTGCTGTGTGTTCCAGCTTGAGCTGCAGCCCTGGCTTTGATGGGCTTCCCACTCCCAGGCACCCTTTCCTGCCTCCATGCCACAAACCCTCATCCTGACTCAAACCCAATGTTTTGGGGTTTTTTTAACCTTCTCACGAAGTTTTTTCTGCAATTATAAATCTGGCTTTTCCCCAGAGCTTCTACATCTCTCCTACTGCTGGGCATGTTGGCCAGACTGATTGACATCTGAGCAGCAGGCTTGGGGCCAGGCACTCATTAACAAGTACTTCAATCTCTATTGAACAGTAAAAAATATAGTTGTTTCCTACATGTTCTGGCCCCCTACCAATCACCTGGAGGTAAAATGCATGGTGCATATTGCCGTTCTTTAATTCTGTGCTTCCCCACCATCCCTCTCACAGTCTCTGTGTGAGGATGGGCTCCATCCAGAATCCCAGGGCTATTCTGGGCTGCACAGGGGAGGCACAGGGCACTCTGCCCGTGTTTCCTGCTGGGGGCATATCTTTGCTTGAGAGATTGTTGGGGCTTGGTCCTGCCATGGCCTAAGCAAACCTGCTGGCGGTGCATAATGATAAATCCCCTTGATCACCCTAATTTTGCCTCAATTCTGGTTTCTCTGGTGCAGGATTATGCCCTCCCACAAAGCTCTTTGGGTGATTTTAAAAGTAGTAAGAAACTGCTTCACTGTTTCTCCTCATGGGAGCTTACATGGTGATCTCACATATCGTCCTGATGGGATGTTTCTCCTGGCTGCCAGTCTGAACTTTTGTCTTTTCCATTTTCCTAGGACTCAGGTAGCAGCATGCACTGGAACATGGCTGTCCTCTTTGTGCCTCTTCTTGGTCAATTTATTAGCAGTCCTTTTTAAGGTTTCATTTAGCTACCTCTTAATCTTTTTTTTTTATCTGCATGAAGATACTATGGTTGCAGATGAACTGTGACCTGTTGCCACACTGGTTTCTGGTGGGAACACACCAAAATGAGAGAGCTTTTATCATCTGCAGCCTTGTTACATTGCAACTTTTGTCTAATATATAGAAGTTTTTATTCATGTTTTCCTTGTGGAGTTATTGCTTCTCTGATTTCCTTCCCCCTTTTAAGAAGTTGTTGGGAGTGATGGTGCTGGCCCTACCTGGCAATAACAATAGCACAGGGCTGTGATGTGTTAACTTGCACCTGTCTGTGATAAAAACTCATCCTGCTGCGCTTTTATAGTGTATCAATTCAAGCATCAGCTATGTTCATATTTTCTTTTAAACTTTGATAAATCTCCTTGTATAAAATCTAATTTGAGATTTATAAGGAGAGATTTAAAACAGGAAAAACATCTGAGTGTAAGCTGAACAAAAATCCTATTAATGATGTGTTATTGAATTTGACGTCAGTCAAGTGGTTGTAAAACACGTTATAATAGAAGTGTGCTGAGAACAAAATTGCTCACTACTTTTTGGCTCTGGTGATTTAGCTCTTCATTGTGAGCATAACTTCATAATATTGGCTTTGTACGTATTTCTAATAGATTTTTTTTCTTTTTAAGTGCTGTAGAGCATCTTATAGGATCCTTACTGATCATTTTTAACCCTTTCAGTAATGTTCCTAATAGAAATTTCAGGAGAACAGAGTGTTGTGTTTGTTGTCTGTTGTTTCTGATGAGGTTTTGTTGAGACACAGAACATATGTCCAAGAGCTGCATGAGTGCCCTTTGGGTGGAAACAGGCTCCACTGTGAGTTTACAAAAATTGATCGTGCCTGGGCAGAGAGAGGAGGGAGAAAACGCACTACATATCCTCCTTCCTCCCACCCACTTTTCCTCTTTGGCATCAAATAAAACGATGTCTCATATGGTAGAGTGCACTGTTCCTGATGAGTTTACTGTCTCCATACCACCCAGGATGGGTCTGGTTCTTATTGTGCGTACTTGCACACACAGCGTGGAAAAACAGACTCCTTTGCTGAAAAACAAAGATTTCAAAGCATAGTTAATTGGCAATTATTCACCTATTACCTTAGAATAGGAGCCTGCAGGTTGGGTGTAATTTTCATCAAGCTGGGTTCATGCAGCTTGAAAAAGAGACAGTGAACTCCTTCCTCTTTCAGTGAAGAATCCAGCTGTGGACTCGAGCACTTGTGTTTGGTTTCTACCCCAAGCCCAGTGTGAACGAAGCTTGACAAATTGTTGTCTCTTTGTCTCCTATCTATAAAGTGCAGAAATGCTTTGGCAGCCTCAGGGTAATTACTGAAATGTGTGGTGTTAGTTCATGGCTGTGGTCTCACTCTGGTGCAAAAGCAGGGGAAGGACCTTTGGATGAAGTGTCTTCATAGGAAAAGTTGCTTCACCCTCAGCCCTGCTGGTTCTACATAAGTGGCAAAGCCAAGGCAGGGAAGTCAGGCATTTTACCTCGAGCGAGTTGGAAACTGTCGTTTGTTAGTGTTCCCTCCAGGCTCAGAAGCCCAACAATAACAGCTCTAGATTGGCTTGGGTTCAGCCTGAAAGCACTGGCCAAGCTGTGACAGCACATTGCCTCCTCAAAGGCAAGGAAGATAGATGTGTGTGGAAAACGTCCCAGCTGTGGGATTGCTTGGCACAATTTACCAGAAATCACCTAAAGTAAATTCTCTGTTTAAAAAAGAGTGATTTTTTTCTTTTATGCACTTCTGGATGACAGTTTTGTGACTCAGGAGATGCAGAACAGGTCTGTGATGGACTGGACAGCTTGGTTGGGCTTTTATCTACCTTTGAATCCAAGATGTTCTGACACTGAAGAGTCAAAGTGTGCTGTAAATAACTGGGATGAGGGCAGGATCTGAGTATTTTTCCCTCTGAAAAAACTTTTACTTGGAGCAGCTGACATAAGAATACAATCATGTATGTGAAAAATATTACAACAGTGTAATATTCACTTTCAGGGAATTTGTTGTCCAGAAACTCTATTCCAGATAGTGCTAAAATTGTTTGGAGGTGCAAGTAACTCATATGTATCTGAGATTCACTGTTATACTTGTGAGAATGTGAACCACAGCAGTTATTTGTGGGATTTATAGGGATCTTTTACAATGGGCTTTAGTAAGGGGTTTGTTACTGGTTCTAGATTTGTGGTTGGCACCAAACTGTTGGGAGAGTCTCACCGTGAGACTTGCAACACTCGGATAAAACATTAAGCCCATGTTAAGTGGTTTTTCCAGCTCAATTAAAGATCGTTGTGGCATACTTTCAGAAGACAGGGAAGCACCTCCCCATCCTGTTTTCACATTGGGAGGCTCCCCCCAGCACGCTGTGAGCTCCAAGGCTGCACAGGAGCCCTCGCACAGCACATAATAACAGCTCTGTCTGCCCACGCCGCCAGGGAGAGCCGGCACTGGCACCGCTCGCGTGCGAGGGGAAGCACAACCATGCAGAACAAAACAGCTGAGCAGCCCACACAAACCTTGTAGACGCCAGCACACTTCATCAGCCAATGTTTTCACGAGGATTAGGCCAGGTTGTTTGATAAAGCACATACAAGAACCATTGTGTGCTATCGCCTGGCACAGCCGGGCCAGTGTACGGGAACACTGATGTGCTAATGGGCAATGAAAGGCAGCTGCAGTGACTCCTCAGATGCCCGAGGATCTGATGACAAGTGTGCTCACTCAGAGCCCTCCAATAAAGTCACTGGTGGGTTGTGGTATTCCCTTTGTGGGCAGTGTAGTTGGATGGGGACACGACTGGCAGATGGACTGGCCACAGCTGATGGGAAACCCTACAAGGGCTCCAGCGTGGAGTGAAGGAGAAATGAGAGACATGGGCAGAAACCGTTAAATAAACAGGGATTATGCTTAATATATTTTTCTTTCATTTTGATTTATGGCAGCTGCACAGCTAAATCTATATAAATTAATCTTGCCTAATACAAACAGAGTGGTTTATCCCCTGAGAGAAGGTGGTGCTGGGGGAGGGATGGGGTGTGACAGCATGGGGACTCCAGGCTGGGAATGTTTCTTGTTTGTTGTAAGCTTGGGGTGTTTACCCCGCTGTTGGGGATGGTAGTGAAAAACGTTTGCTGTTCAAAGCATAGAAGCCCTGTCCCAGATCTATAAGTGCTGTCTTGGAGAGGATGAGAGAGGAAAGGGCTTGATGTGAGCAACACGCTCCTTGCTGCAGCTGCTTGTGTTGGGTGCACCCAAGGGAGTTAGTGCCCTTTTGTATTGGCCTTGTCAGACCTTTTGTGTGGGTTTTAACACCAGTTCTTGGCTAGATACAAGGATTTTGTAGGCATGTGCCAAAAGGAAAAACTAAAAATTATTTTCCCCACCTGCAGACTAAACCAAAAAATTTTGGTTTGGGTTTTGATCATAGCAGAATCACAGCTTCAGCTGTACATCTCTGATACATCTCATGTGCTGAGCTCCTTCCTCCTGGGCTGAGCAGAGTAAATCCAGACTGACATCCACAAGCAGGTCTCCCAGGGCTGTCCTTTCCCAGCCAGGTGTTTTTGGTGTAGCGGAAATGAGGAGCTGCAGTGTTGGGAAGCAGCTGTAGGAATTAGCTCTCTGAAGCAGTAAATCCATAGCCCTGCTACTTATGAGTACTGCAGGGAGGATTTTCACTCTGTTTTGAGCCACTGGCTTTGCTAGTGAGGGAAATAAAGCTTAGCAGCTCTCCTTCAAGCTGTGGCTTGAACTCTCAAATGAAAAAATAGCTTATTTGAATTATTATTTTTTTTATACTGCTCTTAACATACCCTTTACAAGAACAAAAATCTGCCTCCTTTGAAAATGACACTGGGGTATTGCATCTGCTGCACAAACACAGTAATAAGTTCCATATTTAGGTCTCAGCACAAACCCATGGGCTGTTGTGTTTTCTTCTTTCCCGTGTTTCAAATATCTGCGTGCTCCACCATGGTCTGTCTAGTCCCACTTAAAAGCTTCAATGGTGTCTCAGGGAGAAATGTGGAATGATTTTTGCTTTGTAATGAGGTTTAAACCCATGCACACAAATTATTTAGTGTTAAACATTGAAGAGGAAGATAATACTACATGAAGAACGACAAAAGCTGGTGCTACAGGGGAAAAGGGAAGGTGTTACTGGTTAAAAAGAAAAGGGTGAAACTTTGATCTTTCCAAACAGTTCCTGATGGTGCAAATCATCAGGGCTACTGAGTTACACAGAGGCATTCCCTAACCCGAGTTCTGGGGGTGTGATGGCCGATGTGTGCAGGCAGCTGAGCGGCACAGCCTGTGAAATGAGACCCCAGCTCTGAGAAGCATCTGGAGACTTGAAAAATCAGATGGGTGAAACTGGACCCCTGACAGTGTCACACTGAGGCTGCAGGGGGCTGGGCAGCACTGCCTGTGCAGCCTCTTGGCTTTCTACTAAACACCAAAGCAGCCTCTGAAGGGAAAATACTCAAGGGATGCTCATATTGATTTTTAAAGTATTAGTCACTATGGGAAAGGGAGCAACTTCCACATTGAGATAAATGCTATGCAGACAGGAAGCTCTGTGTTGACAGCAGATAAAATTATCTCTTCAGATTACTTTCTAGCTGACTCTTTCAATCACTGCAGTGCTCTTTTAAACTGAGCAGTTACAAACACCAAATTATTGTTCCTTCATAGGATTCTTCACTCTAATGTGCCACCTCCTTGGGCTTGGAAAGTTTTTCTTCTTTAAACTCAGCAGTAGGAGGCAATAAGAATTTCTGAGAAAAAAGGACTTTGGTGGATCCCCTGATAATAAGGATTTGCTGCTTCTGAAGTCCTTTTGCTTGGGACAGGAGTTCATTTCTGGTCTGGCTGGGAAATCAGGCAGGTCATTCCCACACTAGTGCACTCTGCTACACTTTTCAGGCATGATGTCTGTCACTGACATGACCAATGGGGGAAATTTCTGTATTTCTTGTGAACAGCAAATAGAAAACTTCCCATTCCTTTAGAAGTGGATTTGGGGAGCATGTGGCAGCTTGGTGGGCTGAGGCAATGCCAGGGTCCCATGGCTGGGACATGGAGCTGGGGGTTTGAAGAGCTGGGTTCACATCTCACTGTGTGATCAGGCACAGAGTGTAGGTTATAATATCTCTGTGAATCCATTGCTGTCTGAGGGTAAAAAAACCCAACCAAATCACATAAATACTACATTGTGAGAGCTGCACTTCCACAAGGGAGTGTGAAGATCCTCATTAGTGTTACAAGTGGTAATTAGTGCTTAAATTCACCGCTCACCTGGAGTCACAATTACCTACTAATGCTGCAAGTGACCTTTCTCTGCTTTTGAGCAGCCTGTGCCATAAAGCCGAAACCAGAATGTGCTAAGGCAGGCATCATTCACAATCTGTTCTTAATCCTAACCCAGGGCACAAGAACCTCTGCTGGAAATGGGTCTCCAAGTAATCATGGCAGTTTGACAAAAAAGGGAGAGCGTGTTAAACCTCGCATTACACAACCTACCACTCTACTTACTGAATCATCTACTGCTTTAGTCACTTCTTGGAAGGGAAGCTGCTATGTTTCTTCACTGGGTGCTTAGCAGAGGTTCAAATACTACCAAAACTATGGAAACATTTTTTCCTGTGTGACTCCTGGTATTTCGCAAGCAGCACCAGTTTGCTAATGAGACTGCTCTCATTAGGGCTGTTACCTTGGACAATAATGAATGTTTTGGGTTCCTTGGGTTGTAACTGGATGTTAGTGTAGTTACAGGATCAAATTCCTCATTTATTTTTGTGTAGAAACAATGGAATCTGTTAAACTTCACTGGTCCCAGTACATGGTTAGTACCTATGTTAAGTACAATGTCTTGTGAAGAAAATTTGCTTTTATGATGTCATTTGAAACTTGCAAGAGACCAAAAGACTCTTCAAAACTCATAGTTGAAAACCCAAAGAAATCATAATTCTACAGTGGTTATTCCCATCAGGGCACTGAGATATTTCATATCTGACCTGTGCACTCTATTTTTATTTTAGAGACAGCAGGGTATCAAGCATAATTGACATGTAAGGCTGGAATATTGCAGTGAAAGCACAGAAGATAATGTCTTGTAAGATAGTGTTGGGAGCTGGAAAGTCTTTCTAGGGATGAAAGGTCAAAAGCTGGTGTTCAGAGGCAGGGCATCAGGGCAAGTGTCATACAGACATTCTTAAGAAGCCTCCACAACTTCAAAGTGCAGACAACTGGGTGTTTGTGCTAGAGGGTCACTTCCTCTATGAATTGCTAAGATGCACTAAGAAACTCTTTGGAGAAATTCATGGGACGGTGCCAGAAGTTTAATACTCATAGGATCATCTTTGTTGTTTGGTTTGGTTTTTTTGCTCCTTACAAAAATATTTTGGGAAGAGAAATACTGCTCTTCAGGATCTTGTTTTTACTTGAGTTTTTGCAACCCCTGGTAATACCTTGCAAGTCTTTATTCTTTCATGCAGAGATAGTGTTAGGTTTGTTTATTTTATAATCACATCTCATTGGAATGTTTTATTCCTGATTTGTAATTAAATCTTGCATTTGTTTCTTAGCTCATTGCTTACCCTGGTGTCTGTGCATGGGTGTGTTGGGAACAGCAGAGTGGGAGGAGGGAAGGAAGTGCAGAGAGTGGGTAATTTTCTCTACTGGCCTCTGCCATGGTCCTGGAGGGCAGCAGTGGTAGGGGTCTGGGAGGAGCCTTGCCTTGGATGTACCAATATCACAGATATTTGTGTCAAACACCAGGTTTTCCACCAACTTTGCCTTGTGCTTTCTGTGTCGGGGACAGTCCAGTGTCACTATAGAAGATATTCCCTGTTTTATTATCATTTGAACAGCAGCAGCTATTTGAATTCCCAGCCTAGCAGTGAAGAGAACAGAACCAGTTCTTATTTCTCAATAAGTGGGAGTTGGGAGCAATAAAACCAGGCCTGTTGTTTAAGGGCTTGGCTCAGCCCAGCTGGCATTTATGACTGCAGACAACAGGATCGCTTGTTGAGGGTGCTTATTTTAGACTAACATTTTTGTGGGGATGAATTGTCTTTGTCCCTTCTGCCCCCACTTAGATGCTTGCTGATAATGTGATTTTAATAGCTGGGGTGTCACAGCATGGCTTGTGAGCACGAGCAAGTGCATGAGCTTATCTTGCACTGCCTTGGGCAGCTCTGTGGAAAGCACCCACACCTGCTGTTCCCATGGTACCTGTAATTCTGGAGTGTTAAAAAGCAACTTGAAAATAAACTGGCACTGAGGAGAAAGCCCAGTGCCTCCCATCCCATTCTAACCTTGAAAGTTTGCTGCATTTGCCAGCTACTGAGCTTGTTTTATGAGCAGTACGTAGATCTGATGGAATTCTTTTGAGAAATCTCACATTCATCTTCACTTGTGCAGCTTTCCAAGAACTGTCATGTTGGCAGATTCTCTGAGAGTTGTTCAGATTTAAGCTAGACCAAGCTTGCAGGAGGATGTTATTTCCTACATGAGCTGTGCAAGCAGATTTGAAATTAGTTTAATTTTTTTTTAAAAAGTTAAAGAAATCCACCTGTCCCTGGAAAAGGGAGAAATATAAACCCTTTTGCCAGTAGCCTCCTTATTTGGTGTTTTGCACTTCCCTGTGGTCCAACCTGGACCAGCAAATGCTTTCTTTATAGGGCAAACATTTCCTGATGTGGTTTTGGTTAAGTGTCTTGCAGCTCACCAGGGTGCAGCCCCTGAAGCACATCAAAGAGCTGCAAGGGTTCCTGTGAGGGGAGGATTGGTTGCCTTCTCCTTTCCCCACTGCAGTGGGTCCATGTGCCCTGCATCACAGGGCCCATCAGCAGTGGTCCCATGGGATCAGGTCTCCAGCCTTTTCCTTCAGAGAGTGGTGGGATAGCTGTAACCCTGGCCACTGAAATGTTTGCTCTCTGTCCTCCAGTTGAGTTTATCCAGGTCTGTGTCAGAGCAGAAAACCAGTTCCCTGCCTGAAGCTGGTGGGCTGCCATGCAGCCTGGGAGAAGATCTGCCCTATGCTGCTGTCTTTAAACTGGAACTTAGTTGAATTATGTGGTTCTCTGACCCTCTTTTTAAATTTAAGAGCAGCTCTAGAGTCCACAATGTTTCAGTAACTTCATGAGAGAGAAATCAACTTTCTGGCAAATAAGTCAAAACCTTTTGTGTGTGGTGAGGATCCTGTTCTATCTTAAATGGGCCATTTTAATTCTATTGGTGTGACAGAAATAATTTCACGATTGATGGTAAATCTTGCCCCTGCAGGGAGTATCAGAAGCAGCTAGCATTTTACATACAGTGTAAACAAAAGGATGATCATTAGCCATAATTAGATTTTTATGGGTTTGTAAGATGACTCATGCCCCCTGGAACTTTTGCACAGCGAGCTAAAGACATGCCAAGGTTTAGAAAAGCATGATTGCTCTTTGGCTTGTAAAAACACCAAGCCTGGATGTACAGCTGTTGTGTGTCCTTAATATTAATAAGACAACTATGTCGTAACCTTTACTCATCCCTTCTTTCAGCAAACTTTCCATGGGATTGAGTAAGAGCTGCAGGATATAGTTTGTGGACCCTGGCTGTTAATGTTAGATTGGAAAGCCAGTGGCAAAAATAGCCAGACTCTGATGTTTCCCCAGTTTTGGGGGATGCCAAAGATAGCAGGCTTCTGAGAGGCCACCAAATCTCTGTCCAAGCTTTGAAGTTATGAAAAAATTGACTGTAACAGCAAGTCTTGGCCTTTTGGAAGACCTAAAGCATGTGGTACGTTGTGGTTGAGGAACAAGACATTGTGTAGGGCACTCTCACAGAAAGAGCTGTGGAGAAGTTCCCTCTGAAATTCCACAGGTGGCTGACTCCTGAGTGTGCCTTGGGAGTCTGTGTCATCTACCTGCAAGGATTTTACAGCTTCTCACACCTGTCTGTTGACACAGAGCATACTGCATTAGATAATTCTTCTGATTCACAGGTCTGTTGACACGAGTTTCTACCTTAAATACCATTCACCAAAGAATGCATCACCTGCTTGAAATGCATCTTGCCCTCGAGGTGGTCCCTGAGGCCACTGGCTGTCACTGAGCCCTTCTGGCTCCTTTGGCATCAGAAGTTCAGTCTGGCACCTGAAGTTTCCCAGGCTGAATGTTCTGTGCAGGATTCAGGGACTGTACCAGTGTCCCTTCTCCTGTGCAGCCTTCTGCCATCACTCTCCCTCTGTCACACAGCTGTGCCTGGGTAAGGCACACACCTGGCCCTGGGCTGTGACTGCTGTGTGGGGCTGGTGGCTGTGGGCACTGTTTTCCCTTGTATTGTATGTACCTTGCTCAGCTTCCCATGTCTCTATCCAATACAGTAAATTGTATATGTAAGAGACAGGAAAAGTCTCTTAATGGTTGACAAAATTATTGCATATTTTTTCTGAAGAAAATGTATCAATATGGAGCCACCGTCCTTCAAAATTACTGCTCCCTCTGGTGTTGTTTTTTGCATATGGGGACTGTCTCCTCCACAGATATGGAATATTGAGATGGTTTAAATGAAGGTATGCATGTCCTCAAAGGACTGGGCACATGGATGTGTGTAAATAGGGAAATAAGCAGACTGGTTTAACAGTGCTGATTTCCTTATTACAAGGTGCAGAGGCTGCAAAACACAGGGCTCTGACAAAATGCACAAAGTGGCCTAAGATGCTGAAGTACTGAGTCTGTTCATGCTGAAATCATACAGATGCTTTGGGATAGATGTTGCTCACTCAAAATAAGGAATCTGGTTTACCCCTCTTTAAAAGCATATTAATAACACAGCAACATAAAGCGTACTTTATTTAACCCTGTTGGTAATGCTGCCTGTAGCTTTAAACTTGGCAAAGCACCTCCTAAGAGAGCATGGAAAGAAAATGGTCCTGTGTCATCTGGGGGAAAAAAATGAGCAAGAAAATTGACTAGCATTTGTACACTTCTAAAATGTGTCATTCTGGAAACCCTCAATCAGAAACAGGAGCTTTGAGGTGCACAGGGTCTGAATTTTCAGTTGTTTTCTTGTCTCTCCTCACCTTCCTACACAGGGACTGCCAGGCAGTGCTGAAGGTTGGGAGCCAGATGCCTGAGAGGGGCTTGTGGCTGTTTGCAAGTTTGCTGCTGACTCCAGGAGTGGCTGCTGTGCTACCTCGATGGAGACTTTTTTTATTATTTTCTTAACATCTGTTGTGCATTTGTCTATGGCAAGAATTACAATCCCCGAAGGAATTGTTGGCTGATGTATAGATGATGCCAGATGAGGAAAAGCACCGTTTGGCACATTCCAAATTAAGCAGCTCTCCGTGTATGACACTGTCATTTGGAGATGATTTACACAGCCGTGTTTGCCATCAGGATGTCATCTGCCCTCTCTGCACTGCTGAGCTTTAGGGCTTGGATGCAGCCTGACTACTTAAACACACTGCTGTGATTGGAAACACACCGAGGGAAACACTGCATGCGCTTGCCTTTGTTGCAAACAGTTTTATTTCAATGGAAAGCAGAAAGAGTGGAGTCATTTCCCCCCACCCCACCCCGATGCTGATGTCAGGATTTCAAGCCTGACTGCCTGGATGACGAGAGCTGTGGCATTTCCACAGGACAGAGCCATTGTCAGGTTTCAATGTGTTCCTGCTAATGTGGAGGGAGAAAATTTCAGACTCCTTCCCAGCTTGTCCAGATGTTTCCATGTATTAGCCTGGGTATCATGTATGTTCTTTCAGCTGCATTTTGTCCTTAGGAGATTTTGTTTTCCATCCTTTCATCTTCATTTTGCATGATGTAAAAATAAGCATGGACAGGTTGTGATGATTAGTCCAGATCCTGTGCTGGTGTAAATCAGCAGAGCTCTGACTTCTACAAGATGGCCAAGTCCACTGTTTTTTGGCCATGTGTGTTATAGAGAGGGGTTGTGGGTGGATGTGGTGGTGGCTGGACCAGCAGCTCCTCTTCTCTCCAGCCCTCAGCTGAGCAGCACATGAAGATGTTACTCAGGTTTGGTTAAAATGGGCTTTATCTGTTTTAGAAGCAACAAAATCCCTGATGCTTATTTAACATTGTGGAAGCAACAAAAGAATATCCAAAAGTTCTTATCCTCTGTCCACAGCTTGGGGCAGAATTGAAGTCTGTATAGTGATGCAGCTGCCCTCTGTAGGAGTTGGCTTTACCACTGAACTCTGCCTGAGGACAGATTTCTTTACCTTCAGCTGTGTATTTAGTGTGTTTAAAATTGTGTGTGTCCAGAAGACAAATACTTCATTCTGTACTTCACTCTAATGGTCTTTCCAAGGCCATGAAGTTACTTAATCAGTAATCCTTGCCTACAAATGTTGTCTTTCCACACCAAAACCTTCCAATTAGAGATAAATCCAGTTCTGCAATTTTTTCAGTAAAGTCCTGCTCCCCCAGTATATGTCTGCCCTTGCTGGCTTAATAAAATGTTTGCTGGAGTGAAGCCTGTGGCTCTGAGAGGGTGATGTTAGTGACATTTCCCTTCTGTATGACAAGAAAATACAGGCAAATGTAACCTGAACTTAAAGCCAGAGTTTTCCTTGTCTCTTAGGTAGTGTACTGATGTTAAGCTGAAATTAGGACAACTTAGAATTCTGTTGAAAACTTTCTGCTTGGTCTGTGGAAGCTAAAATCACTATTTTGAAATGGATAAAGCAAAAATTACATTCTATTCTTGGCACTGTATCAACATTTATGTAGCAATGTAGAAGTTTTAAACTGTGAAAGAAATAATCGTCTGCTCTAATCAGCATTTTCAGGGGAAGGCTTATTAAAGCACTGATACATTATCTTAAACTTTTGAGTACTGTTCCTTCCATTTACAAGAACTTGAACTTTCCATAGCTGCTTCGATAAACTTTTCAACAGGGTTCAAAAAACTAACAAACGATCCCATTACACCATACGTTAAAAATCTATTCATCTTATACTAATGAGTTAGTGGACATGCATAAAATAAAAATATCTGTTCCTTTTACTTTGTTTAAATTGCTACTGTCATGTACTTCAGCTCCAAATGATAACACGTGCTTAAAAAAACAAATACATTACTGTTTCATGTTATTTTAAAATGTCTCTGACTTTTTTCAAGTGATTTATATTGTGTTTGTGATTCAAGCATGAAAGTATGCTAAGAGGCCTGGGGAGAGAAAAGAAAAGTTTCTTTAGAATCAGAGTATTTTGCATACTCTTACCCCAAACCAGTGAAGTAATGAAATACCATAAAGAAATTGGAACAGTTTGCTGGTTTTATCTTTAACAAATTTATTTAAAAGACAATCTTTTATAAAATGACAAATCAATTTAGTGATGAGACGTAGAACATGGGATGCCTGAGTAATCCCTCTGTATTGCACCTCATTTGCTTCCCCCTGTGGTTTGTTTTCGAGACGTGCAGTTGTAATCTCTTGGAAAAATCAGCCGTGTGTTGTTGTAAGCACGTCCCTCCAATGGAGGCAAATCCTCTGTTTGGCAGGCATCTCAGGCATCTCTGACATTAAACTGCAGTGCAGAAAGAGCACTGACCTTTACGAAACTCTTCATGGGCACATGCACTGAATGGAAAGGGCTTTAGGTACAACAAACCCTTTTGGCTTGGTTTGTAAGCAAGAGAACAAGAAGCTCCTACAGAGAGATCTCTGTATGGTGGGAAATACACTTTGGGTGGTGTCTGTCCCACGGAGCTCCTGCTCCACCTGGGCTGTGTGGATTTGCTCTCTGATCCTCCTGCTGCAGTAGCTGTGTGCTGTTGATGTGTTCTGGTTGCCCTCAGTGCTCTGATGGGAGCAGGTTTGGAGCCCACTCGACTAGCTGATGTCAGCTAACACTTCAATAAGATATCCAAAAAAAGCCAGCCAGTTTCTGTGCTGGAACAGGAACACGTGTGAAGGGGAGCTACCATGGGAGTAGGGGCTCTGATACAGCTCACAGCTGGTGACTGTGCATTATCAAGTTTGTCCCAAGAGACTCCCTGCAGGGAACTTGGTGATTTAGCTCCCTCTGTGTCATTCAGAGATGCTTTAGGAAGGTGGGAACTGCACAGGGGTGATTGAACTCCTGAGAACACTTCCCAGCAATCACATTTGTTTAATCCTTGGTTTAAATCACTGAAGCTCTGTTTTAAAACCACTTTTTTTTTCAGTCTGGACTCAGCTGTCCAAAAACGACTCCAGATCTTCTGTTGCTTGCAAAACTCCTAATTTTTAACATCATCTTACTCCTGGTCAGTTTAATATTCTCATGCCAACACTGCTCTATAGTTTAAACAAGTTTTTGGGAACAAAACTGGGCGTACCTCTGTTACGCTGTGTTTGTAGATGGCAATCTGTCCCATCTGTCTTGGTTTGTTGAGGCTAAACCTCTTCTGGTCCCTTGGCCAAGGCTGAACCTCCAGTGTCCTGCTCCTCTCTGGCTCCCACTGGCTAAGGAGTAAAAATAGAAATACCAGTTTCACCTGAAAGACACCTTCAGAAGGCAACACCAGGCCAGACTTCTCTCTGGACCTTAATTGGCTTAGTTTTATTGTTTCCTGATAACAATTTAAAAAGGCACATGTGAGAAATGTGAGAAAGCAGTTGTGGATCCAAAGGGCTCTCCTGGAAATGAAGCTGGTCTGTGTGTGCTGTGTCCAGGCACTGGGGAAGATGCTGTGGTGTTTCCATGCCCCTCAGGCAGAGATTGTACTGATGTTAATTTGTAAAGAACAAAAGCAAAGTCAGATGTGAGTTTGTTTCTTCAGCTCTTTGTGTTTTCAGTGTTAACTCACATTTGAATAACTCAGTAATTCTGAATCATTTTATTTTAATACCTTCACAGTTACCAAATCATACTGATTTTTTTTAAAAGGAATATATATTTTTTAAATTTGGTTGGTTTCTTGAGGAGGATGTCCAAAAATAATTTGAAGCAACCTGTAGACATATCCTTTCCAGAAAATACCTGCAAACAAAACAAAGGCTGATGATAGTGTCATGTTTTCCTGAAGACACCTGGGTTTGAAACAGGGCTAGCAAAGTCACATATGGCCCATGCAGAGGTTTTACTGAGCTGATTTCTGTCACAGCAGTTGAAATGCTTCTTATGGATTAAGACTACTTTTTTAGCTACGTGGCTGAAAAACAGCCCATCTTAAGAGCACTGTCTTGAAAAACCAGCTGTGTAAATACTTCGGTACATTTTTCCCTCCTGATTTGTTATTCTTCCCCCACCCCCAGCCCCTTTGCCACACCAGATTATTCACTTTTCCTTAGGAAAAAGAACTTTGCAGTTTGAAGTTTCCCGGCATCAAACTCCACAGGGGACCTTCACTCTCCTTTGCAGCAGAGTTGAACCCTTGCTGTCACATTGGTCAGAATTAAAACTAAATTATGATCCCTGGTATTTCCTTACCAGATGACCAGATGTCACAACCAGGGCATGGCAGGCAAGCCCAGCACCTGACCACCCAAATCTCTGGGGTGTCATTCCCATTTTCCATAATGAACCTGGGAATTTTACTTTAGACCTTGCAGATGGAACTGTCTGAACCTGGTTGTTTGTTTTAGTTTCTATTTTTTTATTAGCTATGCTGTAATCTATTTTCCAATCTGCTGCAATAATTTGCAGGAAATCAGTGCGACTTGCTCTAGACCAAGATAAGCAGGAAGATTTTGCTTTCCTGTTTTCTAAGGGCTTTCATTCTGCAGCTTGAGGAATCCAGTGGGTGTTTCTAAGCTTGTAATAAACCCTTGTCAGTAAAGATTTATTGCACTTCAGTTACCATCTTAATGGGCCCAGAAAAAGTGTCCATCTAAAAGTGTTCTCCAAAACTGGAGCTGCTCTTCCAGAATGGACCAAATGATCTTGGTTGACTGCCCCAGCTGTGGCCTGTGACTGATGCTCCTGAGGAATTGTTCTGGAGGCAAGTCTAGCCCCTGGCAGGTGATTTACTCATGTCCTTTGGTGGGATTTTGGTTTTCATTGGTTGGTTGGTTAGTTTTTGGTTTTGTTTTGGTTTTTTTATATGGACCAGTCTGGACTTAAATCCATGTGTAAACTTCAGAGTTGGAAGAAGTGCTGGGAGCAGCCCTCCCCCCTCACTGGCTGTGGGACATCCTTATAACTCCAGCTCAGATTTTTCCTTATTTGATACCTGATACATGCTAATAAGCTTTGGTTTTGTGGCTTTTGTAGTTTTCCATTGCAATTTTGTATTCCATTTTCTATTCAGGGATGCCATCAGAGCTGTGTTAATAATAAGCCCTGTGGGCTATGTGGTTTGCTCTCAATTTCTATTAAATTTTGAATTACAAATCCTGCAGGAGCTGGACACTGATAGCCTTATAACAGTGTGGATTCGTATAACTATATCCTAAATGGATAATACCTACCCAAACAGCACCTTCCTGTGCAGAACCCTAAAGAATGCATAGTCTCTCTGATGTATAGGTTAATGCTCTGAAATTAAACACAGAAATTCTTGTAGAAGGTGGACCAAAGCATTATATTCACAACTCTCTGCAAGCATCAGCCACTCAGTTTGCATGCCAGATCTTAAAAGCAGAATCTTTCGTTGGGAAACCCTGATTCCAGGCTGGGCAAATGCCAGCTGTGTGCATCTGGCTCAGGGGGTTTTTCTGTGCAAACAGGGCAGCTAATGCTTAGAAAACACAGGGGTGTGAGGGGTTAGAGTGGGCTTAATGTGAGTTGTAGATGTTCTAGTTCAACATGTGCTGGTTTTAAGCCTCAGCTGATGTAGGAACTTGAGAAAGGAGGTTTGTGGGGTCAGCCTCTGATGTGCTCCCTGCAGCACTGCTCTCACCCTAACGTGCTGTGCAGGCTGTGAGTGAGCAGCATGGAACTCACTGGGTTGCTACTGAAATGCAGCTTGGGACTATTTAAGTCTGTGTTGACTTAGAATAGAAAAGAAATGTTTAAAGGTGTCTGAGGTCGCAGGGGACTCTTTAAATGGGCTGGAGGAAATTCCTCTGGCCAGAATCTAGCACAGCTCTTCCCAGCCACACGTGTGAGTTTTCCCATCTGCCACTTGCAGTAGATGCATCATCCCATGTCTCACTTGCACATTCATTATTCTGCTCAAGATAGCCACTAAAAAACTTCTTAGAAAGTAAGAAAATCAAATTACTATGGCAGGAAAGTGGGACTGAGCCCTATGGCATGGCTTGCTGAAGGCTGGAGAAGAGCAGAGCTGGATGGGGGCAGGTTGTGATCACCTGGAAGGATCCCAGTGAAGGGGTTGGGCTCCCCCTGTTTTAACCTTGGCTTCTTCCTTGCCTTTCACTGACTTTTCATAACCAACCTGAAGTCAGGAGGGAAGTGAACCTCCAGGCTTGTGTCCAAAGGCAGGATTTGTGTAAGCACTGCTCTGGAGGAGGCTCAGGACGTGTTTTTCCTCCTTCAGCAGAAGAGCTGAGTGGCCTGGCCCGTGCTGAGCTCCTCATCCCTGTAGCTTTGCAGGATCTGAGTTACTCTCTGTGCCTGCCTGGCACAAATTGCTGTGGGTGCTATATCTGCAGCCAAACAAAAAGATATTTTTTGGTATTAGGCTGATACTCTCCCATCAATAGTGATCTGGCACACCACTTTTGCATTATTTCACTTGGACCTTTTTCTTATCTATTTTAGTGATCATTAGGCATCTTAGAAGCTTTTCCTCAATAGGAGTATCTGAAGGAGATGGGAGGCAAAAATATTGACTTGTTGTTAAGGTTCTACCTACAAGTAAGGAGTGGACATGTTAACTCTTGCCAAAAAACCCCAAAACTACTCTATTTTGGAGATAGATGCCAAACCTGTATTTAAATTGACGCTCTGTATGCTCTGTCCCCCATTGAGGGACAATCTGCCCTCTGATTTCTAATTTTTTTTTAATTAGTAGAATTTAATT
This sequence comes from Ploceus nigricollis, assembly GCA_013399945.1. Lineage (NCBI taxonomy): Eukaryota > Metazoa > Chordata > Aves > Passeriformes > Ploceidae > Ploceus > Ploceus nigricollis. The sequence continues at coordinate 1,332,206 of VXBC01011365.1, forward strand.
AAGTGGATTTTTTTTTCAGAAAGGCACTGACTTTTACAATCACAAATGAAATAATAGCCTGTAACCACTATCATTCCCTAAGCATAATTTGCAAAAAATACTTACATCAACTAAGTAAATGTGATCTGAATCAGAAAATTATTCTGAGACTGTTTTAGCTTAGCTTTGACCAAATTAATGTCAGTCTGGTTAGTGGCTTGATAATAAACATGCTTCTGCTTTCTGAAGCCACTACTGTATAATCTGATTACAGCTGATGTGGCTGGCAGGGAGCCAGCCCCAGCTTGCAGCAGGCTCCTTCCCCACTGGAATGTTTCAATAAAAAGCACAGAATTTGCTTTGAAAGCCACTGGCCAGGGCAGCAGTGCAGGATTCCATCCCAAGCAGTGGCTTTGCTCCTGCCCTCCCTCCTGCCAGGTGATGTCTCTGCTTTCAAGGCTTTCCTGTCTGCAGGGGCAGAGCAGGGGTGGCAGTGATGGGACTGTTCTGGAGCCACGGTGCTCAGGTGAGAGGGTCTGTGCCAGGTCTGCATCTCCTGCCCCTCTGGGAAGGGCTGCTCCATCCCTCTGCTGCAGAGGGAATAAAAGATGGTCACTGCAGTGGAGAATCCTGCAGCTTAAGTACAATGTGAATTTTTCTTGTGATAAGCTCCTTTTGAGGCTTAAAAATAAAGTTTTCCAGTTTTTTTTTTTTTTTTTTTAATGCTTTACTCTCTTTCTCTGCAAGGTTCTGCAAAGTGAGTTGGATACCACAAGAGTGGTTTCCTGGGCAAAGCATCATCTCTTCCAGATAAGAAATATTTTTCTTCTTGGCAGCTGGATTGTTTTTAGTGCCTAAACATCTTCAAAGACTATAAAAAGGGAGACTTGTTATTGTTGTATATCTTTGTCCAAGATGTTTCTCCCTGCATGCTATATTTATACACAGGGTCTGTGTTTTATATTTTCAAAGCTGCTGGCATGAAGGTTAATGTAGGAAATCAGAAATTATATCTTCTGAAGTGGAAGAAACTAGAAATACCTTCACCTGAAGGTAGCCAGTGATGAATAAAAGAGTTTAAAAGGAAAAACAAAAAAAGAAAACAAAAACCTCTAAAAGTTATTCCATGCCACTAATAAATTAGTGAGTTATTTTGGTACTTTAGGGTCTGTGAGCTTTTCTTCCACTGATGGCTTCCCCAACCCTTCTGGAAAAGTTGATGAGGGGTCAGGGCTGACCAAGCTCACATGCAGTGAAATACTCCTGGGGCATGGCTCAAGAGCCAGATCAAGACTTAAAAAATGGCAGCTTGTGTGTGTTGGTGAGTGGTTGCTGGGGTTTTGTTTTGTCTGGGGTTTGTTTGGGATTTTTTTAGTTAGGGCTGTGGATAACATAGACACAGATGCTTGATGTAGGTCCAGGCTCAAAATTCTTTGAAACTTTTTGTCAAAACCTTAAAAGTGGAGGTACCTATGGGTGACAAAAGAGCCTGTGGCTCTGCTTGTTCACTGTCCTGCACAGTGTAAGAGGTGGCACCTCTTTTAATCCAGACAGTCATTTGTATGTGTGTGCAGGGGGCTGAACTCTATCCCTCTATTATATATTATGTTGGCTAATAGGAAACAACTGTGCTCTGTTTGCTCACACTCATTACACTCAAATAGATGAACTTTTCATATTCCATCTGAAAGGAATTATGCATACATGATTGACATGCAAAATGGGAGAAGATTGGGATGAAAAAGAAAATAATGTTGACTTCAAAAAAGAACTAATTCTAAAATTGCATTTAATTCTGTTTAATGGATTGCTAAGAAAAGCACCTGAAACAATAATTTCTCATAAAGTCTGAATCATTATTGGGTTTTTAATAATGGAGAAAGAACAGGAATTTGAAAGAATTTCAGGAAAGATAAATTGACTCATAAATGGGATATAAAATAAGGTACCTCATTTTCTAACAGGATTCATCTCAAAATGTTTAAAATGTTTTAAGTGTTCTCTGAAGTGCTGCAGATACTGAAATCCAGGGAGTGTGCTGGTGTTTTGATAAGTTGAAACTAAATGAGGAGACTTTCTGCAGCTTCAGAGAGGCACTTTAGGTTTATTTTGTATGATACAGAATATAGTCTGCACCAAAGAGGTCTGGATTGTGGAGGCATTAATGATTTCTTTGTCAAGATGAGGCAATCTGCCACAAAATTTGGTGGAAAGTCTGTTTTGCCATTCTGTTCTCTGCTTCACATGAGATACAGGAACTGAAAGCAATGGCTGTCCCAGGCTTTTCAATTCACAGAGATTTGTTGAGGTTTCCAGACCCAACTGCTGAATGGGGGAGACACAAAACCTTAAAAATTATGGACTTTTGGGTAATTTGTATTTTTTTGCCAAGAGGACATCCAGTGTTTCAGTAAATTCTTCCAGTAGAAATGTTTGCTTAGCTAAGAGGAAAATAGGACATTAGAAAACTTTTCCTGCTTCAGTTGTCTTTTTAATGTTTCTGCAAATCTTTTACCGATTTTTTAAACTGGAACCTTTATGGGACCGTAAACCACAGTTTCATTGTGTTTCTTCTTTTTGTTTTTATAAATACGTATCACTTGCAAAGCAGACAAACAGCTTCAGGGTTAGTAAAGGCAGAGGGGATGCAGGTTGCTCCAGAGCCACGAATGTTTTTAGTTTATTTGTTACTATTGAATTTGAACTTACTTTTCAATAAAACTGGAAAGGAAATGCTATTATTTTCCCCTCAAAATTGTGGCAGGAAATGAATTTGCTGTGATTCTGTTTTATCTCTGGAGTTTTTCTGGAGCTTGGACTCCAAGTTCAAACGTGTGCTGCTGTCCTGAGCATCATTTCTACCTCCAGGCCTCACATCACTCTGTGCTTTCCTGTTCTGCCTAAAGGCAGTACTGGGGTCATTTATTTCTCAGGGGGTGTTATGACATGGATGAGCACAGAAAAAGGCACAGACTGGCATATCTGCTTAGTCTCTGCCTAGACATTATTGTTCCAGGTGTGATGTGTAGGGCTCTATGTATGCAGGTGAGCAAGCACCTCTTTCGTGTGCAGATGCTTGGGCAACAGATCTGCCCTGCCCAAACCTATGAGGATTTAAGTGTGTGATGAGTTTCTGCTCATCATCTCTGCCTCCACAGTAATTTCTGTGTGCCTAATAAGTTGAAAATCCTATTTTAAATGGTGATATGGCTGTCTTTGTCCTGCAGATTAAACTGCTCTAGCCACAAACTCAGCCTGGAATAAAGCACAATTTCTTGTAACAAAGGATGTGCACGTGTGTGGAGTGTTTGTATCTGTAACTTCTTCTCTTTTCTGTTTTTTTCTTTTTCTGTTTCACCTAAATAAAAGCACAATCTGTTTTTTCTGGTTTTCTTTCATTTCCTCCCCAGCACGCCAGGTCTCTGCAGCACTTCTGCCTGCACCTCAGCTGTGCCGGATCCATACAGGACTCTGTGGGGGAGGTATCAGACCTTTTTCTATGAAATCACCACTGATGAACATAATTGTAATGCAACTGGAGACACAGGCTCCCCTTGCTTTTCTAAAATACATCTGGCAGCTGCAAAGCCAGAGGGTTTCCAGGTCAAACAGAGGGTGAGTGTCCTTGCTCAGGAGGTACCAGCAGTTCCCTTCCCTCATACTTTTCTTTTGGGGCATCTCCACTCAACTTGCAAGAACAAGAAATCTTGAGGCTGGAAATAATGAAAACAACTTAAACAGCTCCTGGTCTTGACCCTCTTGTCCATTCTGCTCGTTTCTCCCTGCTCCCTAACAGGATGAAGTTCCAGGCAGTCTGGCTGCTGAATGGCCCTGTGTCTGGGGAGGGATTTCTCTGCATGGGGACTGTGCAAAAACCAAGTGCTTGGCCCTGGTTGCCTTTCTGCTCCATCCCAGGGTGGCTGAGCTCTGATTTTGCAAGTACTTGGCTCTAACGACGTGAGAAATCACGGCAATCCCGTTATGTTATCTGTCCTGCTTGGAAGAGGGACCTCCCTGCTGCAGTTAATCCCGAGGATGAAACCACCCTTTCTCCTTTGTTTAAAATATTCGAGCTGGGAGATGAATGCAGTGCCATCTTCAGCTCCTGACTCCCTGGCCATGCTCCCCGGGGAGTCACACAAGAAGTCAGGACCTGTGGCAATAACTGCATCAGAAATCACAGTGGAGCTGCTGGAAAAGCTCTTCCCCATGATGGGAGTCCCAAGGCACTGCCAGTTCCCTGCATAATAATCTGCTCTCGCTTGGTTCCAATGAGAATTTGGGTTTGCATGTGTTTTAGAACAGAAGAAAAAGGGCTGTTTTCCTCTCTTTTTTGCATGGATCTGTGAAACAAGGAGCTGTAGGACTTTGTGGGTGAAGATTGAGTTTTGGTTCTGGGTTCCTGTAGCACCAGCTGTCCCAATGCTCAGAGACGTGGCTGTTGCTCTTAGGATACAACTACCATAAAAACCCCAGAAAAGAGCCATCCTTCTGAGTGTGAAGCTGAGAGATTTTGTCCTTTTGTGCCTCTTTCTGACATTGGAGGTGGCTGTGGACATCCCTGTTCGCTGTTGCCACACATCAGTTGCACGTCAGCACAAAGGGGTGTGTGGCTGTGCTGGTGGTATTGACTGGAGGTTTTCCACCACTGTGATTTTCCTTTTTTTTAAAGCCAGCTGCTGCTGGGGGGGCCCTGCGTGCGTGTCTGCATGTTGTGGAATTGCAGAGGATTTTGGGTTCTGTTTTTTAGCAGACTCGTAAAATTCTAGCAGGGTCTTTAACGTGGTGTGTACTCGTAGCACTGCTGCTCCACAGCTGTATGGTTATTGAAATGTTTTATTATTTCAATAACATTTTGAAAGGGATGTTTCCCTCCCAGCTTGAGGGAAGAAAATTTAATCCCCTTTCAGTTGCCTCATGGCAATGGGACTGAAACTGATGTGCTCAGACCTCATCTGAAAAGGGTGATTCTGCAAAGGGTAGGACATATATGTCTCAGCAGATATCCTTTGCAAAGGCCAGTTTTATGGGTCTATTTTGCTCAATGTGAGATGATTCTTGTGAATATAAAGGCTTTCTTCCCAGAAATCTTAAGAGATTTGTGCTGCCTGGCTCTGTGCTGATATGAGTTCTAGCAGGAAGCAGCAACAGGTAATGTATTTATACCACACAACTGCTTAAGAATAGTTTTTTTCATAGTGATCCTCTGGCTTCTGAAATTATAAATTAGAGATGAATTTGTACCAGCAGATGAAAAAATAAAAAAAAAAAAGGGGCTGAGCTTCTCTGCTTTCTATTGATCATGAGGATATGCACAAAATCCTCTTTTTTGGTTTTTCTTGTCACCCTGTGGTGCTGCCAGCCTGGTTTCCAGCCTCCCTGCTCTCAGCCTGGGCAGCCTCAGAGCACTGGGATGGTGTCACTGGGGATTTTCTGAGTCATCACAATGTTGGTTGGGCTCTGTGGGTGTTGTGCCAGGAGGGTTTTTCTTTGAAGTCCCTCCTGGCTTATGTTCTGTTGAGCAAACTTGTAGCAGGACCTTGTTTTGTTGCTGTCCTTCTGTGTTGGATTAGTTTATTCCTGGTTTTGTTTGTCAGAGTGGTGGTTGATGGCTGACATTAAGACCAGGATTTCTTGTGTGCAGCATTCCCTGTTTGATGGGAATGGGCACTGAGGCAAAAGCAAGATCAGTTTTAATTTTTGTCCTTTCTTCTGAAAGGAGGAGTTCCCGTGGATGTGAGGATAGCTTGTACCCTGGAGGTTAGGTTGAGAACTTTCTTCAATCCTGTGCTAAAGCTGGATGTTCTGCTTAAATTTGCTTCCAAAGGCAACACATCCTTCTGGTTTAATACTTGGTGGCGAGGAGTAAGAGGGTTGAGCCAGGAGCCACAGCAAAACAGCTTTGGAGCTGCCCAGGCTGCAGCCCAGCCCAGCTCTTCAGATCTGTCCTTGGGGCTTGAGAGGTACCAAAAGAAACCAGAAGTTAAATACATTTACTGAATTTTGTACTCTTTGTGGCTGGAAATGAATTAATTATCTTAAAGCAATAATAAAGAGGTGACTCCACCATGCAGGTCTCCAGTAAGATGATCAGGGTGGACTGGGCTGGTGAATTTGACAGGGAGGGATAGCTGTGCTGCTGTCCAGGAGAGAAAGACAAGGACAGGGTGTGTTCCCCAAGGATGAATGGTCCACTTTGTTTGATTTGCAAGTTTTAAGTTAACTTAAATATAAAGCTTCCAGAACAGCAGAGGGTTGCTGTTTACAAAATCCAGTTGAGTGGAAAATCCCTGAACGAGGATATCTGAGGTGGGGGGAGCCTCAGAGCCTTCTCAGTGCCAGGAGCCAGTGCTCCAGCTCCTGCCCAGTGTGGACACTAGGAGAGGGAGTGCTCCCTTTTGTAAGGCTCACTTGTATGGTGAGCACATGTCCACATTAATGTCTCTTACTGCAGCTATCATGAGCATATTTATCACTATTCAGTATTGAGCAGTTGTCATTTGCATTAGTCTCATGCCTCTGAGCTTCAGCCTCAAGCTGTGCCCTGTTTTGCCCCTGGCTCAGCAGAAGGAGCTGCCAAGGAGCCCATCCACATTGCCATTGTGGGTGCCCTTGCACTGAGCCCTTCCAAAATACCCCAAATAAACCATAGCAGAGGCAGGGCTGCTGATAGCATGGAAACGTGCAGTTCTGCAATTATGGAGTGCAGATCACGGAATAAACTGTTTGAGAGGGCTCCAGAAATGTTTCCTTATCTTTTAGTAACAGATTGCAGCTTTGTTTTCTGAAATGGATTCTGAGAGGCATGGTTAAAGAATAATGAATTTAAAAGCATATGTTTTACTCCCTTGCCCCCCCAAACCCTCAAACCCACTCAAAAAACAAGCCAAAAAAGCTCCCATAAAAACTCCAAACCAAATAAATAAAATCCCATCCCTCATTAGATTATTAATGAGGCAGAGCACAAAGGAAGGAGAGGCTGAAGACCACTTGGATTGACTTTTAGGTCTTCCCTTGCTTGACTTCTTCCCTCACCCCACCATCCCCAGCAACATTTGAGAAAAAAAATGCCCAAGGTGTGGACTTGATGACAGAATGTGGGTCCTTTTGTTTGGTGCTGAGCATGAGGTTTTGTGAGTGAGCCAAAGGATTAATGAAATAAATTCTTATAGACACAATGAAAAATGACTTGATTGCCAAGAAACCGTCGTCCTAATGAACTTGGGTACTCTGTTTGTTGGAGACACCAGAAAATGGAAATGGGCTTGCATAGCTTTATTATATTCAAAAATAGACTTTAACTAGAACATTCTGTATTCTTTCCTGTTTGAGTAAAAACAGGGGCTGATAGAAGTTGAAAGCAGCAGATAAACTGATGTGGAGACACATATGGCTTGAAGCTAGTGTTTGAAAAGCAAGGAAACCATAATCAGTTGAAGGTAAAAAGAAAAATGTTCCTAGTAAAGAGCCCTGTTCTCAAGGCATTGCTTCATGTTGGTATGAAGACAAGTTTCGATTAAGTCCAGATAAATTCTTTTTTTTTTAATGTGTACCTCATGCAGAATGGATGTTTGTCACTGTCCGTCTTCGTTACTAGGGAGGAAGGAATGTGGAAGCATGTTGCTGCTCAAGCTTTCAGGGCCTTAACGCCAGAAATCAATTCAATGTGGTCATCTTATGAAAATGCTCTGAACAGCCCATGTGCTGCTTGGAGTTTTTAGTCAAAATGGATACATTTCCCTCAGAATCAGAACTGTAAGATGGGAGAGAAAATTCAGTTTTCCCTCTAAAGATGGCTTTTTCTAGAGGTGTTCAGTGGATCTGGGAAAGAGCTCAGTAAAGTATCTTAGATTTGCAGGAGGAGGGAAGACCCATAGTGATGGGTAAATGTGATATGCATCACATCTTCCTTGGTCTTTCCTCCTCTAGCAAATCTAAATCAAATCTAAATCATCCAGCACAAAGACTTGGATGGATCTCTGCTGGTAGGATTTTGAACCATGGTCACTTTTGATTCATCTCTCTCCTGGAATATTGTTGACATTTACTGAGGTCTTGCACATCCACATAGTGAAGAGCAGGATGTCTTCATAAATATGTTGTCTGCCTTGGACACTTTTTATTTTAAAAGAAAAGAGGGAAAACATCTTCCACAAAATTGAGAACACTTCCAACTTTAGTACTGTTTTTGATTGGAAAATGCAAATGCTGGTGTTGAATTCTTGACTATTTTATTTTTAAGTCAAAAAATTTACTGGGAAATAGCCCTGCTTTCTGTCTGGTACCTGGGCCTCTGTGCTTTGGACAAGGCAATGGTTGTGGTCTCAGTTTCCTGTGACAGAAGTGCCACCTAAAACAATGTTGGCCTTTTATGGATGTTGAAGGTCAGAAACAGTGTCATAACACTGACAAATCAGCAGAACGATACAGAGTTATTTCACATACAGGATTAAAAATAAAAATACTGTGTAGTTTGGTGGTTTTTCATAACTCTTTGCCCTTAGTTTTCAGCAATCAGATCAGAGTATATAAAACAAAGGTCGTTGCAGAAGATTGACTGCAAATGAGTAATTTGCTTGCTTTCAAGGTTTTTGTGTCTAGAATTTCATGAGGAGGGAATATATTAGTTAAATAAGTGATTATTAAAGGTACTCAGCAATAGAACATGTAAATGGGTGAACAGAGCAGTGCAAGCATTCCAGCTGGTCCCCAGGATAAGAGAGTTGTCTGTCCCCAGGATAAGAGAGTTGTCTTTTGAAGTGAAAATCAAAAAACTTGCCATTATTCCTGACCATAACTGCTAATATTGGATAAACATCTCAGATGTTTAGGAGTTGCATTCCCTATATGTAAAATATGAATAACAATATTGTATAAATTCTCTTTGATCTCTTCCCATGAAAAGCTCTATGGAAATTCCAAGAATTTGATATTAAATGCTAGATTTAACCTTTGCAAATTGAGCCTAAGTTATTTATAAGTATCTTTTTTTTTTTAAAGTAAAATATTCACTTGGCACAGTTAATGCTTTCTACGGTGGTCAAATATGAGTGGCTAAGAATAAAACAAGTTCTATAAGTAGCAGTGATTAAACACAAATTTAATCTCTGCATTCCTACAGTATGTTCAGAGGCAGATTGAAAATGCCATGATCCAAGGAATAATGCAGTAATGTGGTCTTGGTGACTGTTCTGGAGTAATTCTGAGGCAGGACTTGTGGCTGTGACTGTATAACACTGGAAGAGAGAGCTGTCCCAACATGAGAAAGGAATTGGAATGGTAATTCTCCAAGTCAAACAAAGAATTGATTGGTTATTGCTGGTTTAACCATCATAAAATGTAAGTCAGGAAGGATACTGCAGTTCAGGCTTTGGCACCTCATCTTGTCTCATTTGAACTCATGTGCTCCTTGATTCCCTGCCATCAATCTCCTCTTTAGGAACTGCAAGCTGAAGTTAATGGCTTTCATCATAACAGCAATGAAAATACCATTTACCTATTAAAAATGCTCAGCAGGGAAATATTCAAGAATGATGCCTTGTGCTCCAGGCTATTCATCCAGTTTGACGAAATCTCAATTTTTCGTTATGCCTGCGTGTATGCAGACACTCTGCAAGGCTTTGAGCTGTTTTGGAGTGTGATTAATTTGTGTCCACACCAGACAGCTTGTTGTGCATTAAGCCCTGCCAGCCAACAGATAATTTTTCTAGCATTTAAACCAATTTATGGTCTAGCTGACGTGCTCATTGTTTCCCTAAACCTGGCCAGTCAGCACCTTCTCTACCACAAAGCAGGAAATTAATCTTTGCAGTTATTTGACTCCATCAGCTGTACCTGCTGCATGCAATTGTGGAGGAATCTGGCAAACTTTAAGAGCTACATCCTCAAACTGTGTTCGTGATAGCTGCCAGTGTTCCTCCCTTCCCTTTCCTGGACCATGCCCTGAGGCATCATCTGCTCTCCCACCTGGCTGGGTGGAACCAGAACACCCAGCGCCCACGGGAGAGGTTTGGCTGTCCTTCGTACAACCCAGCAGGGAGCATCTGAGGTTGCTGAGACTCATCTCTTGAGGAGACAGCAAACACATGACTGTGTGATCTGAAGACTCATCTTCAATCTCCTGCTGTTGACTTTGTTAGCTTGGGGCTGTTAAACATAAGAAAGACTTGGAAGGTACCAGCTTAGCTCCCTGGTTATGTCCCTGGTTTAAGACGTGGGCACGGATGTAATTAGGTTCAAACTTCATCAGAGCGAAAAGAAAAATTGGAAATTATCCAAAATGTGTACTTTTACCTGCCTGTTCACATGAATGCTTTACAGAAAGATGGATCTGAAACTCCTGTGTCAGTTGTGGTGTGCTGTTGCAATTGTTGTTTTTAAGAGATGAAAAAACAAATTGAGAAGGAATTGGGACGGAAACTCAGTTCAAATTTTCCTTAACAAAAAGTGCAGTAAGACTGGCACAAAACCAGCTCTGTACCCAAGCCCCCTGTAAGTTAAACCCCCATTTGCACAAGGAAGGTTGAGCTGAGCCTTGTAGGTAGCCCTACAGGGTTTAGAGGTGCTGCTCTGCCAAAGCCTCCCTGGGACTCTCATTTCAGTATTCCAGTATCTACCTGTGTCCTTGCCTTGGAAAGAGTCCTGGAACTGATAGATGGTTTGAGCTTGTGATTATTTTATGACAGCTCTTTGCTTAAAATGAAAGCTTGGAATTCAAGTTACTTGGCTTATACTTTGCATGACTGTGAAAGGCAGTTTGATTTGTTTTTTTAATTTTCAGGGATTGTGGAGACAGAGCTGTCATGTGGAGAAATTCTCAGCAGAAAATGGGATGCATCAAAAAGATGCGGGGAGATAAATTTCAAGCAATCTAAGATTAATTCTGAGATCCCAAGGATTTCTCACTAAGTGACCAGTATTTTGCTGAAATGCCAGTGTCGTTTTTCTTTCCAATTTTGTTTTCACTCTGAGCCATATCTATTGCCTTTGAAGTAGCTACAGCTGAGGCCAGAATTTGTAAATGCTGGGAAACCAGCAGTTCAGAGCAAGGAAGAACCTTTGTAGTTTGTTCACAGGCAGAGCAACAGAGTAGGAAAATATTTTTTTTTAATTAATATTTTATTTCCAAGGCTCCAGCATTTGATCCTGAGCTTCAGTCTTGTTGCATTAAAATGCGTGGTGCAATCTTAAAAGTCAATTTACCACAGGGCAAAGACCTTCCTGGTCAAGGAGAGCTGGCAGGGAGAGTGTCCTCCGTGCTCCTGTACTGCCAAGATTTAGTTTTAGTCATGGATTAAGTCTTGACTGGCTTTAAAATGCAATGTATTGTCTCTTCCAGGAGTTGTGCTGGTTAGTTTGAACTGTGGTTATTGTCAGGAAATCAAGCCTTGGTTAAAACGTGTGCAGCATTTCCATGGACTGACTTAGAGGCCTACAATTGGGAATTGTGAGCATTAAGACTATATTCCATATAATATGTGCTTGTTGGGATTGTCATTGGTGTGTTGTAGCTTCTCCATCTTCCCAGTTCCTAACTTCATGGCCACAACTGCTAAACTGGAAAAACCTTTGGCTATATTGATATATATTGATACAATTTCTATTACCATATGATTTTCAGCCTGTGGCATAGGAAGAACCAGAGAGTATTGTGAGCCATGTTGAAAAATAAAGATAATTAAATCTTGTATAACAGAAGCTGGTATCATGTAACACAGATCCTGCCATGAAGGGTGCTGCTGTTGCAAGCAGAAGATGAAAATCCAGGGATTTAAAGATAATTGCATTTTACTGTGATCTTTACGTGTTGCTTTTCATGAATTTCAAAAGAAAAGACAAAAAAATTCAAATACAGAAGAGTCTGGATGTCATCTGGAATTTATTTGACCTCTTACATTGGCTCTAAAAGAAATCATAAACAAATAAACAAATAAAACTTTTTTCTAAGATAAAAAAGACACTTAATTTAATAACTGGATTAAAAAACAATTTGAAACTTAGTGGGGGAGCTTGCGTGTGGCACAAAAAAGGGAAAGAGAACATTTCATTTTAATGGAGATGCTGCCAGTTATTTTGGTATGGACCCTTTGTCCAGGGCATGAAGAAATTCCTGCTGTGATGAGCACTCCACAGCTACAGTGACCTGTACCCCTCAAGTTAGTGAAGATGGGATCTTTATACGGAGGGTTGGGATTAAAATTTGAATTTGATTAATGTTTGAATTAAAACCCAGTCATTTTATTGTGGAGGGAATGAAATTTTAAAGACAGTATTTGGAAAGTACATCTTTCTTTACTAGGCAGCCCCAGTGGCCCCCTGGTATTTTAAATCTGTATGATGGTCATCAGGGTTTGTTTTTTAATTAATAACTAGTCTTCTCCACCCTTAAAAAGTTTTATTTAGAGTCAAAAGCACCATTTGAGATACACAGGAGCTACTGCTTTTCTCAGTAGGACATTGTCCCAGCTCTCCCCATCTCCCCCAGCACGACTTCTCCCTCCCAGAAGTCGCCACTGTAGATCTCTTGGATAAAATGTGCTGCTAGACATAAAACAAGAAAAATATTTGTTTATTCTGTGGCAGACAGCTGTTTAGGATGCTGTGGAGGTCTAAGTCTTATAGCAGTTTTGCAGATGTTGTTTGTACGTGACTTTCACTTGGAAACCATCTGTGTTAGGAAGCACGAAGAGATTCTGTGCATCCCTTGGCAAAAAGAGTTGGGCTCTTTCCTTCAGCATCTTTGTCCAAGGAATTTGAAGGAGGAGAGAGAGACAGAGGAGCATTACCAATATTTGGTCAAAATGAGGACCCATGTGTACTTGGGCTGCAAAAAGCTTTTCTGGGCATGTACTGGGATATTCAGTGTGTCCGAAGGGGCAGAGAAAAAAATCTTTCCTCCTTTCTAGAAAAACATAGAGCAAAATTCAAGTGATTCCTATGGAAGTGGTGGATAATGTCTAGAAACAGGTCTTTGTTTTTATGCAGAAAAGCTGTTTTGAATGGTCTGTGCTGCTGAGTTCAAAAGAGCTGGTTTGGTGAGCTTAATCTGCAGATCTCCAGAGCACTGTAAGGACAAGGGGCTCCCTAGGGTGTGATGGCTGTAGGACGAGGCAGGTTCTCTCCAGTGGTGGGGATAAACATGCACTCACATTCGAGCACTTACATATTTCTATTAAGATAATTCAGCCAACAAAGCACATAGCCAAGGGTGATAGAAATTGAGGAATGTGGACCTTTTCTTGGCAGTTTGAATCTGGCTTGGAAGCATTTCAGGGGAGGATTAAATCTCACTGCTCAGCAGGTCAGAGTTGGGGTAATGGGTGAAGGCAGAGGTTGGGGATGGCTGAACTGGGGATTAGTGCAGCACGACTGCGAGTCTGGGGCTGCTGTAAATGAGGATGCAGATGAAAATATGTCAAGCATCTTTCATACTGGGCATTTTCAAATGGGCTGTGGTATCTGCAGGAATTTTGACCAGTGGAGTGGGGAGGGAAGGATGACAGAGCTGCTACCTGTGCTCAGCACAGGTTTCTACCAGGGATTAGCTGGGAAGTGATGGTGCTCTAGGCTTGTTTGATCCTGTTTTGTTTGCTTTGTGGGTACTGAAATAGCTGAAGTATTATGACAAAAATCTGACTTTTGTGCCCTGACATTGTTTGCTTTGTGAACTTTGTCATTAGTTCACCCAATTTTGTGCAAGATGTGCATTGTATGCAAATTAATATGGTTAAACCAATGTCAAACACGTTTACATATGAGAAGAGTTAATATTTCTCTTGGCAGTCCTGATATCCTTTGTTCCTTATGCACTGAATTAATTTCTTCTGCTGGCTCTTGCTCTGTGCAGATGCCACGATGTCCGAGGGATTTGCTGAAAGGGCTCTGCCTCTCACTGGACAAGGTGGAAATTCCTCTGTTTTGCAAAGTGCATATCTGAGACACAACAGCTTCTGCAAAGCTTCCAGAACAAGACAGCAGAGCAAAAACATGGAGTAAAATTAAGCAGTTTATGGTATGAAGCTCCCACAAGCAAAACAAAGCCAGCCTTCACCTCGTGTTCGGGTGTTTCTGGATTGCCTGGCTGGACTGTGCCAGAGGCTCCGGGCTGGGATGTGGGCTGAGTCCAGAGTGGTGGCTCAGGGCTCATGTCCCCATTGCCAGGCTGCCATACATTCCACTAGAAGGGTAATCAGCCCGGCTCCAAAAGCAAATTGGAATTTCTGGATGCACAGCTCCAAACCTGGAGTTGATCCACTGTCAACAAGAGCTAAAACCAGAGACAATGCTGGTCCTGCTGCACTCAGCATGAGTGTTATCACCTCCCCACTCTGGGCAGGAGCTGCTGCACGGTGCACTTCAGGAATAAAGTGCCTCTCAGCCATTTCTCAGGTTGTCACTGTGATTGTGCTTAAACACACATTAAGAGAGGTTCAGGTTTGTTTTTGGGGTAAAAATGAAGCCCTCAGGGTTTGTGCAGTTAATTCAGGGATAGCATGAGCTGCGGGTCTTTGTGGCCCCGTACGTTGTGTGATTTCAGTGTATATAAGCATAAATATATGTAAGAATCTGAAAGGAGAGTGTCAGGATGGAGCCAGGCTCTTTGTGGTGGTATCAAGAATGAGGCCATGGACAGAAACTGATGCACAGAAAGGTCCACCTGAAGATGAGGAACAACTTCTTCAGTGGGCAGTGATGAGCACTGGGACAGATTGTCCAGAGAGAGTGTGGAGTCTCCCTCACTGGGGATATTTAAGAACTGTCCAAACATAATCCTGTGCCATGTGCTCTGGGATGACCCTGCTTGGGCAGGGGTTTGGATCAGATGACCCACTGAGGTCCTTTCTGACCTGACCCATTCTGTGATTCTCCAGCACCATCAGTGCAGCCACGTGGAAAAAATAAAGCAGCATTGGGTTTCCAGTTACTCCAAACTGAGAATTTTATGGACTTAGGAATGCTTATAATTTCCATAGTGTTCAGGGGAGCCAAGCTCCCACAGTGTCCCTGTGAGATACTTCTCTCTCCTGGACTTCATCATCACCTCTTCAAATGAGAAAATGCTTTAGAACCATGGAATCACAGAATTGTTATGGTTAGAAAAGACCTCTGAGACTGAGTCCAACCATTAACCCCGCATTAAACCATGTTCCCAGGTGCCCCATCCACACACCTTTTCAACTCTTCTAGGAATGGCAATCCCACTGCTTCCCTGGGCAGCTGTTCCAATGCCTGACCACCCTTTCAATGAACAATATAATTTCTCACTATATAATCTAAACCTTCCATGAGGCAACTTGGGGCCAAACTTTGAGGTTTAAAATGGCTTGAATGAAGGCACTCACACATCCCAGAGCATATCTGTAGTGGAGTCTGTTGGGTAGGACCAGGGAGATAGGGATGCAGGAGCAGCACTGGAGGAGAAGGGACTGCTCCACATGGGTGCATGAAGGTTTTGGGCTGAACCCATCCATTATTCTTGTGTTTATTTCTCGTTCCATCAACTTAAGTTGTGTTTCTGGCATTTGTTTGTTTCCTTTGGGCAGTTATAGTTATATTAGTGTAAATATTTTCTAGTGATTGTCAAGTGTCCAGTTTACATTAGTTGCTTGCAATTTCCTGCTGTAGCTTAAAATACTTTTTTGTAAAATCATAAAATTACCCTTCCCATAAGCATCAAACTCTGCTTTTTCAGGCAAAACCCAGACCCCTGAAATTTCAGAGGCACCTTTTCATAATTTGAGAACTGAAAAAAGAGGTGGCATCTACACGATTGAGTGAATTCTCCTTCATGGTTGTAAAAAGGTTCAGTAAAATCTGAGTGAGTCACTATCACCAGAGTTAAGTGACCATGGGAAATTTATGGTCATACTCGAGTTGTTGTTTATCCTTCTTTTCTTACTGCCCATTTCCTATTGAAACTCATTTTTGTTGTCACGTGGGTATATCCAACAGCAGTGTCTTTAAAACAGGAGCCTTGTATGCCTGCCCTCCGCAAAACTGATAAAAGTCTCCTGGTTGCTGTAACAGTAATAGCACAATAAATGCTTAGAGTGAACTGTGCTGAATATCTGTAATCTGGGACTATAATATTTTTCTTTTTTCTTTTCTTTTTTTTTCCATTGTAAAGGTACTCTTTCCTAACTGCTTTCTACAGTTTCCCATTCAGTTCGTGGGCAAGTGAGAGCTGGCTCCTGCCCTGGGCTGCCCCACTTCTGCAAAAATAATTTTTCTTGCAGCAATATGAGGAAGGGCTGGATCTTATTTATTTTACCAAAGTAAATTTTTCAATATGAGAACAATTAATAAATGATTATGGAAAAGAAATTCAGCATTTGTTCCCCAACCTCTATAAATGAGATAATTACCTTCTCCAGGGGGAATGGAATTGGCAGGAGTTTCACAGGGAACTGTTGAACTGTCTGACATGGTTTAAATGCTTTACCAAGGAAAATCAGTTTTGAAAGGAAAGGGGCTTGTCAATCATTCAGCTTGTGTTGGGTTGTTGATGTCCCCCTGTCAGTCAGAGCAATAACAGCTTTCAGAGGTGGCTGAGGAGTTGCTGGAGGGGGGAGAAGCAGCTGTGATAATTGGGGGGGTGGGGGTGGCATTTAACCATTCCTATTTTATACAAGTGACACGTAGTTTCTTAGAGGATCTGATTTATTATTATGTGGATTCAGGCAGAGTGTTTGCAAAATTTACTCTGCTCTATGGTACTGCAGCAAATGTAAACACATATAATTCAACAGTGCCAGAAGAAATGAAGATGGGAAATAATCTTTGCCAGCAGCAGGAGGGGTTTAGAGAGAGCTGGAAAAGGAGAGAAGTTGGCAGAGTTGTGACTGAGAATAAGTTGGGTTTTTTTAATCTCCAAGAGGAAGACTGTGGGTCACTTTTGAGGAAAGTAGAGATAAAGCAATGCCAGGGGTTAGGGGAGACTTGTGCCACTTTGGATGGTGCCCAGCACTGGAGTGGCCATGGGAAGGTGTCCTGGTGAGCTCCCTGCCTGGGAGCCGGGCAGAGGGGCCGTGGGGGCTGACCCCTGCAGCAGCCAGTTCCTTCACTCAGCTGCAGCTTGTTTGAGCTCCAAACACAAGTGAGAAGATAAGAAACAGAAACATCAGCAAGAGAGGTTTGACAGCCAAGCTGTGCAGAAACCAGATGTCGTTCTTCAGAGCTTGCTTTCACCCAGGACACTTGGGTTATTGCACCTCTGCCTCGGGGTGAGGGAACATCTCCCTCCCAGAGAAAAGCCTGGTTTAGGACAAGTTTTAGCCATGATGTCAGTGGGATTCCTGGTTATGGGTCTGTGCAATCACTCATGTGTATATGGCAGTGATGTGCAGCACAAACCAAGACTCCCACGAGGTTCCTTTGTGGCAGGAGGTGCTTCCAGGGGACACAGGGCTCCCCAGGAACTCCCTGCTGGGGACAGATTTCTTGCTCACCAGTTCAGTAGATGTCATTGCTCTGCTTCAGGTTAATTTAGGGTGATTTTTTTCCAAAGGCTGAGGACTATGCAGTGTGAATTACCTGTTCTTGCTGCATGGCAGCACTGCTCCACAGGCTGCTGCTGAGGGTGGCACTGACTGGGAGTAGCACTAAGACAGTGTGGACGTGTGGTTGCAAAGCAAAATGTGCTTTGGGAATTTACTCTGGCTTTGTGGTCTTTCTAATTATCTGGAGAATCCAAACCCAGAATGGATTCTGATACCGTTGAACAGTTTGGGAGGAGGAAATGGGAAGTTCTTACCTTAGTTCTACAGAACCATATTTAGTTTCTATAAAACCCTTTTGGATCCATGGGTATTTCTGTTCGTAGGGTGGGGATTTTTGGAATGATTTCTGAAGCCTACAATGTGTGGAAACGTTGGGATTTGGTTTCACCTTCAGACTGAGCTTCATTGCCCAGTACTCCCTAAATCCCTCAAAGTCCTGGCCTGCAACACAAATGGGCTCTGCATTACTCAGCTATGGATGCAGTAAATGCTGAATGACTGATTATGAATATTGAAGAATAATCAAATTATACCAACACAATTCTTGGAGGAATCTGCCAGATGTCCTAGAAAATTTTCATCTGTTGGGAGAAAAAACCTCATCTGAAGGAGTGGTTTTGAAAGCACAGTAATCCTGTGACCCCTACCAGCATTTTCTTTTTTTTTTCTGCTTTCAGTGTTAATTTCCATCTGCTACACTTCAATATATGGTTAACTGCCCTTTCAAAGGCTTCATTTAACTCCATTTCAGAATTCAGTGGCAATATATCTATATTCATGCAAGACTCTCAAGGTTTCTTCTTGAAATACTTTTTGATCCTCAGGTGAAATTACATCCAGGATATCAATAGTGTAAAAGTGTATCCTGGAATCCAGAAAGCAAAATTGAAAGCAGGATTTCACTTAGTGTGTTGCATTTAAAATCCAGGTCTGATTTCAGTTAAAATCTTGGAAAGGTCCAGCAATAGGCATCATATATTAATCAATGTAAGATGAAGGCCAACCCTGCTGCTTCACTTTGAGGAGAAACCTGCCATTTTTCATTGTCTTTAAAGAACGAGGTAAACTTAGAGGGTTGGCAAAATTCTTTGTATAGTACCTGGAGCACATGACTAAGAAAATAGTGATCTGTGGAAAAAAAGTGCTCATAAAATGATAAAATGCTTCAGTCAAGTCTCAAACTGAGATATTTGGGAAGTGAAATTTCACTCATTGGTTCTCTTTGGTTCCTTACTGTGCCAAAAGGTCGTTCTGCCTCTCCTGGTCCATATGATCCCACCATGGCCCTTGTCCTCAACACCAAACCAAAAGAAAGTCAGATGCTTCTTGTCTTTCCCTTTCATATTTTTCTGGCTTGGTTTCCTTCTCTCACCATGTTTTGCGCTGTTTTCCCCAAACTTGGACTCTTTAAAATACAAGTGGAAACTGATGGTCTTATCCAAACTTAGTAACATATTGGATAGCTTTGCTCAGAATAATTGCCTCTTTCTTTTCATCTCATCTCAGTGTTTAAAGAGCAACAATACCTCATCTCTGCTAAACCTTTGAACCTTTCCTGGATATCGTTTGGTAAGTTAAATTGGTGATCCAGCATTTGTTTAGCTGAGCTCTAAAAAGCACACAATGACACAATTCAAGTATCTGCAGGTAAAAATTTGCACCTTGGGATTTTCAGAAATAATTTGAATTTTCCATTTGATCTTCAAGATGCTTTTCACTATTAAAAAAGAAAGATGCTGTACACCTCCCACGCTGCTGCCTTTCTGTCCTATTGATCCTGCTTTTTATAATTAAAATGGGAAAGAATAGGTTTAGCTGCTGTGTAAAAATGTTTATAGACAATTGAAACTCTGGAGCTGAAAATGGGCTAAGTACCTCTGAAAGATGCATTTGGGTAATTGGTAATGAACTAAGCATCTGGAATAAGCAGCTGAGCAAAGTCAGTCACTTAATTATGGCCTTTTGAGCTGTTTGCCAGACTGCTGAGCTCAGAAAAACCAGACTGGTCATCAAATAAGATGCACTGAGTAGGCAAATTACCTGATTAAGCAAATTACAGTGTTCCTTTTGGTAATCTGTGGGTTTCACGTGCCCTTGCAGAGCTCCACACTGTACCTGTGTCTCACAAAGGCATCAGCTCAGGCGTGTGCTTGGCAGCACCTCGTGGTGCATCACATTGGCCCAGAAGACTTTGGTCTAAAATGAACTTGTTACTGAAACATTTCCCAGATGTGTGGGCTATAAATCATCTCCTCTTTGCACTTCAATAGCAACAGCTATTGCCACTGAACTCTGGGCCAGAGCAGGCCCGGAACACGGCAGAAAGGGGCTGTAACAGAGTTTGCCTTTGCAAATTCGTGAGTGTTGGCTCATCCCATTTCACTAATTGCACCTGCTCCCCACCTCTGAGGCATGACATGTGCCAGAGAAGTGTCAGCAGGCTCTCTGGTGTCTTAATTCTGCTTTTATATGTGCTAATACACCTCTTCTTTTTATTCTGCTTTTCCTGCAGCTGCTTTGTACTCAGCCCCATTGCTAACCATGCCCTTTATCATCCACACTGCCAGCCTGGAGTGAGCACCCTTCACCCTGAGCTGATCTCTGCAGCCTGGTCCTGTAGGGTTGGGCATGGCCAAAGGGAGGTTTCATGTCTCTGTGGCCAGGTGTCTTAGGTTGGAGCTGTCTTGCCTTCCCATGGAAGCTGTGATTAAATTCTGGAGCACTTTTATAATTCATGGGGATGCCCAGAGGCTTGTGCAATTATTGCCTGTACCCAGCCTGAAAGAGCACTTTGATTTTATTCTGTTTTTTTTTTTTTTTCTTTTTTTTCTAATCAGTTCCTTTGTATTGGCTATCATGCTCCTGCTTGTTAATTAAATTCAGGCTTGACATGGATTAGCATTATGGATGGAAGCCTAATTCTTTAAATGGATATACAAATGCTGCTCTTAACTTAGTCATTAATTACTTTTATTTATTAGAGCTTGTAAGTGTGGCCATTTAGGCCTCATCTGGCAATTTTAACTGCAACTGCCTCAGCTTATTTCTGCTGGAAGCTGTGCAATGTAGGTCAGGTACACAGCAGTAAAAGGGATTATATTGTTTTGATCATTCACACTTGCTGCAGGAAACACCATATTCTTTCTGGGGAGTGAACATGGCTGTGGCACGTGCTGGTTCTGCCTACAGAATGGAAACTGTATTTTTCATAGAGCTCATGTATTCCTTTGTTGGAAGGAGCTCAGATGGGTGGGAAAGCAAATTGTTTACACACAGTCAATCTGGTGTTTGCCCAAGGTCAGCAGGGAGAGAAGACACTTGTACTTTTAATTATATTCTCAGTTAAAAAAAGAAGTTAATTTTAGCAAACAACAAGATCCAAGTACTTCTAAAGAATTTTTTTTTCTCTGCATCTCTTCTGTAAAATTTTTTCATCACTGATTTCATTGCATTATCAGGACTCAAATGAGAAACACTGCTTATGAGCAAATATAGCATCTGAATGTGGGCCAGGAATTCCTTTTACAGTATAAGCTTTTGTGTGAAATAAAAGCCAGACAGCTGCTCACAACTTAAGTCTGAGTAAGTGATCTAATACTATTGCTCTGGTCTCAAATTTGAGGCTAAATTGTTTCTTTGCCAAAGACCTTGTGCCAACCTACCTGGTCCCAATTTGTGAGAACAAAGTATATTGTTTCTGCTGCTCTGGGACTGGAATCACTTCATTTGCCATTTTTTTCCACTACAATTTCAGGCCTGACGTGAGAAGCTTCCACAAGACTGAGAGTCAACTTCTCACCTCCAGTCCTTCAGGAGGTGTCTCAATAGGAAGGTACCTCCTTGCAAGGCTGGTCCGACAGGATGTTTAGGGATATTTTATTACACTTGAAGGCTCTTTCTGGCTCTATTTTACAATTGATTTTCTATTGTTTTTCTTGATTTTCTATTGATTTTCTATTGATTTTCTTGATTTACTTTACTATTTTACTTCTCAGATCTTCTATTCTCAATCTTTTTCTTCTACTTTTGCCGTGCTCTTCATCAGCTGCTCTCCAGGCTTCCCCTGCCTGGAAATACTGCAAAGAAGAGAACTTTTCTAGTTATAAAAAAGACAATTTCCCACAGTGTTTGGCAGAGACTGTATTCCTCAAATATATGGTTATGCACTTGCCCTTTCACAAAAGGTTATAATTTCCAAAGAATTTGAGTTGTGCTCTAAATGTACAGCTAGAGCTTAAGTTCCTGTCTGATTTATTGCAAACATATTAGCAGAAGGGAGAAGAAAAATGCAGAGGCCAAGAAATGTCATGTCCTCTCCCATGATGGTGACACCCTTAGCTGTACCCAGAGAAACCACAGGGTGACCCCAGCCTTATTCTTCTTATGGCAAAGCTGAGATTTACTTGTTTGTTCTAAAAACTGCTTATTTAATAGAAACTAAAAATGAGGACATTTGAGGCATGTATATGTCATATGTACAAGTTCACATTGTTGTTGAATTTTTTTCTACTTGAAGGAGAGAAGACTTTTTTTTTCTTTTTCCTTGGGTCACCAAGTCTGCTTGCAGATGGTCTGCTCTCTTTTTGTGGCATTGAGGGACTTAGCAGTGCTGGATTAATGGTTGGATTTAATGATCCTAGATGTCTTTTCCAACTTAAATGAGTCTGATTCTTAGATTAACTGCTTGTTGGATAATTGAGGGCAGAATGAATTCACACATCAATTTAATTTTGAGTGTCTGGGAGGAGGATCACCCGTGTCTAACTTCCATCACTAAACTCTGTTGAAGACAGTGTGGGAGCTTCAATGGATGTTTTATATTGGGTAAAATTATTTTGAAACAGACAACCTTGTTAGTATCTGTAACTTGCAGCTGCTTATTTGTGTGATACTGCTGTCATTGGGATAAAATGATGTGATTTTTCAGTTTTGCTTTGTACAGCTTTTACTTCTGTTTTACAAGGCTTCATCCACAGGGAGGGGATTTGGCTGTTTGCATTTTGCTTGGTTCTGTTTCACTAGGATGTGCTTTTTCTCTGTCTTTTGAAGCATATGGCATCATGTAGCCCTGGTCAAGGGTTAATGCAGATAATGGAAGTAGAAACAGCTCCAGAAGCTGATTCATATTTGCTTGTCAGGTTATTCCTGACCTTCTCTCTTTATAGAGATGATGATGCTTGTGAAATAAGGTGCAGAAAACAAGATAGTTCTTACAAAGGTGGAGGAAATGCCTTCTGCATGCAGGAGATTTGGGGTGGAGAGAGGGTTACACAGCAGAAAAATCCTTCTTTTGAAGACCACAGGAGGAAGAACTTAACAGGTTTTTTAGAGATGCTGAAATAGTCACTTGTAAGTGCAGTGTTGGATGAGTCTGGAAACAGGAAAACTTTGATTTTTATGTTGAATTTGATTTGTAACATGGAAGCAAATTCTCTTGGTGATATTACTGTGATAGTTGGGGGCGTGTTCTTAGGATGTGCTTGGCCCCATCCCTTGGATGCTTTATGGTTTGCACATGGCAGCTTGGGCTCCCCTTCACAGGAAACTGGGAAACAATGAGGGTGGAAAATCCTGCCAGAAGGGGCATTATCCACAGACTGTGTCTGCAAGTGTGGGAATAACATTTAAATGCAAAGGATGTGATTTTTTGCTTAAAGTCTCCAATATATACACTTCTCTATAGTTACTGGGATCTTCCCTAGATAACTGTGTTATTCTTCTGCTCTCAAAGCCTTGATTTGCTGGTTTCTCATTTTTCACATACTGAAAATCAGAAAGAGTATTTTATTTTTTTTCTCTGTGGGATCTTGGCTCTGGGATGGCTAATTCTGATTGTAGATAAGACGCATTAGCTTTGAGTACTTCCGTGCTCTGAAGATGCAATTCATCAAAACCCAAGTAGTTTGTGTCAGATCTGAATGTTTCACAAGAGATTTTGTAATCCAACATGTCAAACTTGTTTAAATGTGAGATTGCAACTGAAAGCTGAAGGAAGAAGTAAGTGCTTCGTTATCTTCCTTACCTTACAGAAGTATCTTGCAGTTCTTAGAAAAAAAAGAAAATTGTCTTATTCCTGCAAGAAATACACAACTACCTCATGTTGTAGAGGTGCTCCTGAGATGAGCATCTGCTCCTTGTGTTGGTAAACAGGCTGGTGTTTCATCAGGCAGATTTAGTGATTCGAGTAGAGCAATCATCATCTTCATCTGCTGAATAAATCTATTGCTGGTGACTTCTTGATTCTTGCCAGAGGTGACTTTGTGGTAGAAATTATTTGAGCAAGAAAAAGACCTCAAGGGTGTCTGTTTGCTGATCTCTTGTTCTGGGTAGTGCTGCTTTCAGTTATCTAGTACTGGAGATAATATAAGGATCATGAATTTCAATCAAATGCAGTGTGAGTTTGGCATCATTTCTGTTCCCCAGCTCTATCACTACATGGATTTCTAGCTTGTATCCATAGAAGAAAAATGAGTCTGTGTTCATTTTCCAGATCCACGTTGATACAGCTATGTCTGACTTGCCTGACCAGTAAGTCTCTGAAGAGATTGTGACCTGAATGTTTTTTTAAATCTTTCTAAGTGTTTTAAGTGTGTAGGAGCATATGGGGACGATGAACAGAGCTGGTCACTGTTCTCATAAAGAAACATGAAACCAAATATGTGTGCGTGTTTGTGCATAGACACTTTCTGAAAGATGTTCAAAGTTCCCATCTCTGTCCAGCACTTGGACTGAAGCAGCTGTCTCGGTGCAGATGTGGAAAACTGAAATCTGCCATGAAAACTTTTTTACCTCGCATATAGCAGCCCCCACAGCTGCCAAAATATGCATCCTCTTGTTTTAAAAATAGAGGGGGGTGTGCTGCAAACATCTGCTCCTGCCCTGCACTGCAGCTGTGCCAGTGTATTATCTGAGAATGGCCTGAGTAAGACCAGCCATAACAAGAGAAGAAAAATCCCATGTTTGATGTAAGTGCAATTGTGGCTTTATTCCAGTCACTTCTTAATTTATATCTCAAATTCAGTTTATCTTCATGCCCTGATGACTAAACAAAAGAGCTGTATGCACTTGACTGTTTGAAGAAACTGTCCCTGGGTGTGGGAAAAAAAGAAAAAAATTATTTAGGGGTGGAGGGTGGGGAATCCAGAGTATGGAGCGAGTGGCACCATCTTGGTTGTTTTAAATGGAGCAAAATCAGAGCTTTGGTTTCAGTGGGTGTGCATGTATCATTTCACACTTTGAATGAGCTTCAATTTTATTTTTATTTCTTTTGCAACTAGCATCCACGCAGGGTAAGAGGGGACTTTTCTGGCTACAGCTAAAAAACCACTTAAACACCCAGAATTTCTCCCTGTGTCATCTCGAGCTACTACCCCTTGTGTGCAGGTTTTATAAGTGCTGCTGAATGTTAGATTTGGGGCTTGGATTTGCTCTGCTGCATCTTGTTGGAACAATTCAAATCTGCACCTTATCCCCTCCTGGATATCCCTTATTTTGGGGGTGCCCCCATTTTAGCTTAGCTCTAGGTAAAGAAGAGTTTGAGGCTGTAAACCTTTAGTGCTGAAGGCCTGAGGTGCTTTAGTCAAAAGAGATTTTGCATTCTGCCCTGTATTATCCCAACAGTAGCAGCAATATTCCAGTTTGGTTCCTGGAGTGGATGTTTTGTTCCCTGAGGTTGAGCACAGCTCCCCAGTGCATCATGAGGAAGATGCTTTTGAAGGTCTAAGAATGAAAACAATTTCTTGCTTCTTTTGTACCTTGAAAGCAAATGAATCAGGTATGGAAGTGCAAGGAACTCTCCCTAGATAACTACTAGAGGTTGCTTTTTGTGTGGTTTTTGCAAACACAAAATGTAGCCCAGGATTTCAGAGAGCTTTTGGGGCACTTGGACCAAAATTGGAATGAATCTAGATATTATTTTTTTTGTTGTTTTATTTGGAAAACTTCTACAGACTGTAGGTGCTGCGTGTTTCCAATCTGCACCTGGCATTTGCTTTGAGTCTTTGGGTCTGTTGGAATCCGAAGCCAGGAAGGTTCATGCAAAGTGTTGTGACCCAAAACTGTTTAATCTCAGATCTGCAGTCTCGGAGCCGCAGCCTGACTTGAGTACCTGATGAGTATCAGCTGAGCAAGCATCACAGCATCTGACTTCTGCCCATGAACCATAAACCTTTTCCTCAGGGAACAAGAAATAAATTGGCCTTTGTGCAGGAACAGCCAGCTAGGCCAGGGCCATGGCTTCCTTGTGCTCAATACCAGACCCCACGGTGCTCTGCTGCAAAGTTCTCCTTCCTTCTAAGTGAAGCCATATGAACAAAAAAAAAAAAAAAAAATCTATTCTTGAGAGTGGCTGAACCAACCAATTTGTTCAAGCCATTCTTCTGGTTGATTCATTTTTAACTGAAAAAAACGCTGATATATTGAAAGCAACTTGAAAAATGCCAAAAGGGAAGAAGGGGAAACAAGTTAAACCATTTGAAGCTCATAAAAGAAAAAAAAAAAGAATTTGAGTGCAACCACATGAGTGGTGTAAAATTGGTGTAATACTTAATCCCACGTTAGAGCACAATGTGTTAGATATGAGTTCTTCTAGAAAATAAGGCCCTAAAATAACCCAGTATTTATGACTGAGATTTCACAACATGATCAGCTCACTGTGTCGTGCTTGCAAGGGAAAAAACCCTCTGGTTTAAAGATCCACTAAGATAGGTCTTCGTTTCACTTGGCCAAGGTTTTTACTTGAATGCTGTTCTCAACTACTTCTTTGAATCAACATAACAAAAAAAAATAATCCCTGAAAGCCTCAGCAGCACATGTCTTGAAGGAAGAGATGGACCCAGGTTTGTAGAACACCTCTGTGTAAGTGCTCTCAGTGGAAAAGGTGATGTGTGGGAGAAATGTAAGGGAAGGGCATGAGCTGGTGCCACAAGTTCTTGGCTAAAATGTGCTTCACTGGCAGAACATTTAACAGAGCATTAGTATTCAGCGAGGTTTTGCTGGACTCCCTTTCTTGTTAACACTTTAAACTCACTTTGTCCTTGACAAACATTGATTTTACCTTATGCCCAACAGTAATTTGCCCAGGCAGAAATTTATCCATCCAGCTGAAGGGCTTGGAGGCAGCAATACAACCATGGGTACAGGGGTCAAGGACTAGATCTGGTTTAATTACAAGGGATAAAAAGACATTAAACACACATAGAGCCTGTTCTCCTTGGTGTTGATGGATTATGGTGCTCATTGAGCAGCCCAATTTGCAATGGGTAAATCAGCTCAAACAAAGGTTATTTACTGTACTGTGGAGAAGTACATGGGTTTGGCTTTTGACAATATTTTATGTGAATAATAAAGTGATGTTGATTTTTAATATTTCATTTACTTGCCAACAGTAGATGACATAAGTGGCTGCTACCCAGCAATTGTGAGTGTTTACAATGAACTTTTTACCTTGTTTCTGAGGAGCTATTCTTTAGATACATCCATCATCTCTTCCTCATAATATTTTCAAATGGCAATATATTTCATTCTCTGTCTTTGGGTTACTAAATCTATCATCTTACTGGGAAACTTATGGTATTGTCAGAAATTGCATATTATGCCCTGGATTAAGGCTGTTTAGCTTGAACGTGACAAGTTGTTTAAAAATAGACTGTTATGCTTTGTATTCATTCTCCACTCCAAAACTCTCTTTCATAACAATGTAAATAAAGGACTCCCAGAACTGATACACTGGGGCTGGCACAGTAAGAAGAAAAGACTCAGCTATTGCCCAGTTTACTTTAGAGCAACATGAATCTTAATTATATTGAACAAACATCAGACTGCGAGGTCTTGGGAGGTGGAATCATTAGGTAACAGTTTATAGGGAACATTCATCTTCCAGCAAATTCCCAGGCTTCCTTAATTTCTTTTGTAGTTTCTTAAAGGGGTTGAAAACAAGAGGTGTAATATGGATTCACTTTATGCCTAGCTCATTAAGCAGTATCTAAAGCTGAGCCCCCAGAATAAGCTAGAAAATGCTACTCTAATAATTTCCAATTGTTCTGAGCATAGACATTATCACATCTGCAGGGTTTGGGGTTGCAGATGGCATTAGTGACTCCTGGGCTGCTCCTCTGTGCTGCCCTCTCCTGTGGGAGCTGGGAGCTCTCTGTCCTGCTCACCCATCTGCACCACAGAATTGACTCTTGCAACTCTTGCCCAAAGTACTGGGTCTGATATTTTTCCTTTTAATTCCCACTATTATTTTTTTCTCCTCAGAAGCATTTCCTAACCCAGCTACTGAATAGCAGCAGGATTCTAAATGTGGTTTCCAAAATACTACTTTTTTTTTTTTTAACCAAATTGCTTTCAGATAAAAACAGCAAGTAAAACAGATGAGAATGGATTTTAAATTTTTTCCTCTCCCAACTTTGGTTTATCTCACTTGCCACAAGCAATATCTCTAAAATATATTTGTAATTCCATGTGCCGCATGCACTTTACAGATTTCCTGGAAGACTGTAGGGAAAGAATTATAAGATCACAAAATGGTTTGGGTTGGAAGGGACCTTTAAAGGTCATCTAGTTCAATGCCCCTGCAATGAGCAGGGACATCTTCAGTTAGGTCAGGTCAGTCAAAGTTCCCTCCAACCTGACTTTGAATGTTTCCAGGGATAGGGTACCTACCTTCTCTCTGGACAGCCTGTGTTGGTGTAGGCAAGAGTCAATTTTTCCCATGTGGTGTGAAGTCTAAGAAATTCCTTAAACTTGCAAAAAAAAACCCAACCTAGCATTAAGGTCCCTTTTTTTTACAGAATCTTTGGTTTCTTACAGGTTTCTCACATTCTCAGTTGAATGGCTCCACCCCAAGCTTTATGTGGGAGCTCTGTGCATCCACCCTTTGATATCAACTCTCCTTTAAGCTGCCTAAAAGCATCAATACCAACCCATTACTCACTTGTTTAGATACTTGGCCTCCCTCTCCTACACCTCCATTAGGACATTTCCTCCTCTCTAAGGAGCAGCCTGTGCTTTCTGCACAGGGAAAGCAGAATGGTTACTGAGTTTAGATTAAACAGATCCAGGAGGAGTCCTTGGCAAGGCAGGGAAGGATTAAGCAAGGCTGGTGTTTAAAGCACCCCCTGCACTCTGAGGGAGGCTGGAAGCTGCTGAGGCTCAACCTCTGCCTGCAGGTCAGACCCCCAAAAATTAGCCCAGAGGGTGGTGCAGGTAGAGGGCTTTAATTGCTCAGTCACCACTGGTCTCCAAGGTTGAAAAAGGTGCTTCATCAGAGCTGTGGTTCCTCTCCAAAGCAGCTGGACTTGGGGATGGAGGAAGCAAACCTTTCTCCTGGCTGTAATGTGCTTTCAAGGGGGCTGAAAATATGTTGGGGGGGGGGGGGG
>VXBC01011365.1:1361227-1396618 GCA_013399945.1 Ploceus nigricollis
CTCCCCTGTAGAAACTTGTGAGCAGGTTACTTAGGGAGTAGTGGTAGGCATTTCTACCAAGCATTTGTGACTACCCAGGGCTTCTGTCTGCAGGTTGCCAATCCCATAGCGAGGAGCAGGTGGGATTTGGGGCTCCCACTGGAGCCCCTGTGGGGGCAGGGGGTCCTCTGGAGCTCTGTGGTGGGCTGGGGAGGGGCTGTGCTGGACAGTGTATCCAGACTTCAAAGAGGAGAACTCCAGGCTGTGCCTGAAATTCTGGAGAAGCAGTTGCACATGTGAGCACAGAAATGTTTATGCAACAGGGGAAATTCTGATAGGAGTGCAAAAATATTTAATGATCTTTGTTTATCATCCTTTTCCAGCAGAAAGGAGAGGGAGCAGTGTTGTTTCACAGATAAAAAGCCAGTCCTTGCTTTTTGTTAATGTTGCTGTCACTCAGCAAATACTCCACCAGAGCTGGCTGACCTGCTGCAGGAGGCTGCAAAAAGGAGCTTTTTCTTCCAGCCTGGTAATTGTGGGAGAAGTGATGCTTCCAGGTACCAGGCAAGGAATGCTGGCTGCAGCAGAGAGGCTGCAACACAATGGCATGAAGGACGTGGTGTTATGGCTTTGCCAGGGACATGGATGCTCTGTGTGTGCTGGAGTAGCATTCTGTATCAGAGTTTATTGTTTGAGTGCTTTTTTTCCTTAATTAAAGGTATTTTGTCACTTATGGCATTTTATTGATCCCTTAGCCATTGCTGCCCAGTAGGGTAAGAATACAGCAAGCTTTATACCTGAAATTAAAAATGTATGACCTAGGCTGTGTCAGCAGTTGCACAGAAGCAGCTCTGATTCAGATAATGATAAGTATCAAGAGGTTCATGATCATTGCTTTACTATTTTAACTATTGTGATTTGCAAACCTGTAACAGCATTTGCAGCACACAGGGACTGCACAGCAAAGGATTTTTTCCAGAATTTTGGATCATGTTAGATCTGTGGTTCTCTGCTGTGTAAGCAGTACTGATAACTTCAAAACCTGCTTCCCAGCTTGCCTTGGTTTTTTCACTGGAATTACATTGTGGGGGAAAAAGCAGTATTTAAGTTGTGCAGCATACTAATTGTTTTGGTATTTGGGAAAGGGGGGAAGACATGAGATGGGTGCAAAGGGAAGGACACGTGGTAGGTGCTCTCCTGAACTCGCTGTCCATGGGGCATCACTAACCCTGTGCTCTCTGCTTCCCACAGGGCCCCCGGGGAGGCGCGGGAAGCCGGGGCGGCGCGGAGAACCCGGTAAGCATCACCTGCCCCGGGGCACGGGGGTGTCATGGGTGGTGGGGGAGCCTTGGGGTGATGGCACCTGCCACCTCCATCTCACAGGCTGTGGAACAGGGCCTTCCCTCACCCCTGTGTGCTGGGCATGAAGGGTTTTATTAAAAGCTAAAAAAAAAACCAAAACAAAACCAACTCCCAAAACCCTAAAAACCAAAACCAACTTTTAAAAAAATTGAAGGAGGAAACCAGCCAATCAAAACAAAAAACCAATTCCACTCAAAATACCCACAGCTGTTGCATCTTTTATCCATCCTTCCATTTCTCTTTGTAGCATTCAGCCTCATCACTGCTCACCCAACACTGAAGAGGGACAGTGAATGAGCATGGAAATAGGGAATTCCCCAGCATGCTGGATGGGAGGTGTGCACTGGCTTGTTCTCTGCATGTGGACATGTCCCTGTGTTGCCTGCCAGCCATGGCGTGGTGGTGGCTGCATTTGGGAGTCAGGAATACCCAAATCTCAGCCACCAGCCTTGGGCACATCCTGTGAGCATCAGTGTGCCCTCAGCCTGGCTGGCACCACAGAGCAGCCTTGCTGGGGGTTTCATTTGAGCTGGCTGTAATTCTGTGTCTCTGTCACTTCACTGTATCTGGTGAGGTCTGGGGCTTTGTCCCCGTCTCTGAAATGGGAAAGGGCTGCCCCTGTTTCAGCTGGGGAGAGGTGCTGTTTACATTCTGCTGCTGTGTCTGAGTGCTGCTGGAGAAGAGAGAGATGCAGCTGGTGTTGCTCTTTCTGAGGAAAATAGGGATGTGCCCAGAGAGCCAGGCAGATTTTGGGATTGCCTCACTGTGCCAGAAAGCAGCACATGAAATTACATGTCCCAGCTCTTAGGTTCTTGAACACTGATAGAATGAATGGGAGCCAGAGGATTTTCGTTTAGTGAGGAGGCTGAATTCTGTTCTCTGCTGCCTCCTGCTATTGAAAATTCACAACTGGGATTTCAAAAAGGGCAGCATAACTTTCTGATCACCAATATTTTAAACAATTTTTTTTAACTCTGAGGTAAGGATATTGAGTGGTTATGTGCTGCACACCAACAGCAGCATGTGAACTCATGGACTGATGGACAAGAAAGGCAGGCAGGCATTTTTCTTCTCTTCCACTGATGGTATTCCTGAGTGCATTACGGGTTTTCTGAGGTGTTTTTGTTCCTGAAGCATCAGGGATTTACTCCTGGCCAAGGGATAGGTGCTGATGGGGTGGTGGTGGAGCCCAGCCAGCTTTGTTAATTTGTTTCATTTTCCCAGCAGCCGGGCTATAGGAATAGCCACCAGACAGCTTTGATTATTTTCTTGGGATTTTTTTTTAAATATCACCTAAGGGCTTTAAGGAGCACAGTGGAACACAGCATTCTACCAAGGGCAGCTGGAGAGGTCAGCCAATGGGTCTCATTTTTTATGCAGGCATTTATGTAAACGCTGTGCAAGATGTGTCTCTGGTCCACACAAAAATCTGGGAGGTAACGCTGAGCTCACGCATGCCCTTAAATCTCTTCTCCCTGCTTCATGCAAAACTTTTGAAAAGCAGCAATTTCCCTCGTGCTGTGACACATCTGCAAATGCACTTGAGCATCCCTCTGATGAAGCAGAAAGCTGCCAGGGAATCAATGCAGAACTAGCAAGAAAACAAACACTGTAAAAGAAAAAAAAAAAAAAAAAAAAAATTAATTATTGACGATAAAAAATTAAAAAATTCCAAACCTTAGTAAACAACTTTTTTGAAATTTCTGCAGTTGTGGAGGAAAATAGAGAAGAGGGCAGCTGCCACCCCCTGCACAGAGCCCAGTGAAACCCAAGGAATGCAGTGCAGAGCCTGCACTGCCCCACTGCAGATACACTCACAGGGAGCAGCCATCCCGCTGTGTGCTGCTTTTGGCCGAGCTGACTGATGTTTGTTTCTCCAGATAACTCGAATATATATTTCTATATCTGTTTGAGAACCTGACCACACATAAACTGGGCCCTTGTTCCTTCTCTGCAGCTGATAAATGTGAATAAAGCTTTGTTTGTGTAGCATGCTGGTGTCCATCCCCAGGGACCCTGCCTGGTTAGGGCTTCACAGCCTCCAGACAAAGGCTGTTGAAGAGCCAGAAGGCTCAGCCCTGCCAAGGGAAGTGTTTTTCTTTGGCCTTTGTTGAAATAGTCATGTTGAAAAACCTTTTCAGATTATATTGAAACTTTCAATGTATATCTCTAAGAAACAAGCAGAGAAACTGTTAAGAGATACTCCTGTCCCTTTTAATCACACCCTCCTGTTGATCTAAACCAAGACTGAATTTTGCTTTTTTCTTCTGCCATGATGGATTCAGATGAAATAAATTAATCCTACAGCTCTGTTTCTCTAAACTAAGAATTCATCATCATGAAAACACATTGGGACAACTGCTCTCTTCCACAGATATGCACCATTCCATAAAAGATTAATTTTTAAACCATTTCTGGCAAAAAAAAATTTAACTATTTACACTGTTTGGACATGGGACAAGCCCAGCTGCACATGTTTCAAAAAACAGTTGTTAAACTAATGGGGTGAACCCCACTGCCCCCAGAACCTGCCCAGGGCAGGCAGTGGGTCCTGCTGGGGCCTTGCCTCTGGGCTGATAGTTCATTTTGCTGTAGAGAAGCATAAAGGCAACAAGTTTCCCCCTGGGGAGCCCCAGAGGGCAGAGGGGGCTGCACTAAACCCCAGCCTCCCTTTGGGCTTCACATCTCTGGTGGCAGCTCGAGCTCCCCGTGGTGGCACAATCATCCCCCTGTCATCCCTTCCCTGACCTCAGACACAAGGATCAAGTACCTGGGGAGGGTTTCTGCCACCATCAGCCCAGCTGAACAAACCAGGGAGTAATTGAGTCAAATGGCTCCATCCAACCCATTTTATTTACACTCTCCATCATCTGGCCCTGTGGGAATCACTGCTGCAGCAGAGGAGCAGTACTGCAGCTGGGCACAGCCACTGCTAAAGAGGCTACTTTTAAAAACCAATTATCCCACTGTTGCTACCACAAGGCCAGAAAATTCACATCAGCAGCTTCCCTGGGGAGATGTCACTTTGGTTGTTTGGTCTGGTCCAGCAAGTCCTGAGCTCCATCCCACCCTGCCAGGACAGACACAAGGGTCCCAGCACCCTTATTCCTGCACATGATCATCATCAGTTTCTTTTCCAGCTGGAAAGCAAGCACAGCCTTGAAGAGTCATGTGCACCCACCCATGGAAGCAGTGTATAAAAAGCAAAACACATTTTAATACAATTTTACGTGGGATTTTCAGCCTTCTCTCACTGTGGGGTGGAAGAAAGGTTTTGCAGCGTTTGCTGTCGTGATTGGCCCTGACAGCCAGCCTGCTCATCTCAGATGCAGTTCCTTTTCCTTGCCAAAGGCAAAATCAGGTTTAATGTCATGTTAGCTTATTTTTCCAATGTGATATGTCCCAGTGAGGACACAGTTCAACTGTTGGAGTGAGCGTTTGTGAAGCAACCCGGATTTCTGCCAGGGACCTGGGAGGTTTTGGTTCCCCCCTTGCTGCCAGCTGGTGCTGCGTGAGCGGGATGGGGTAGGGATGCACAGCCCTCACGGGGCTTTGTGTTTATTGTTTTAAAGATTGAGCCATGCTGGGGTGTTCCTGAAGGATGGATGAATAGGATCCAGGATTTGGGAGCTTAGTTGAAGTATTAGTGGCTTTGCACAACTAGATGGTGGGAGATGATGTTCCTGTCTCTTGGAATATCATTCTGCTTTCTTCCCCTGGCTTGACCATTGATCCAAAAACTGATCTGAAGCTCAAAATCTCTCAAGATAAACCAGGAGACATGAAATGTTCAGCTTGGGAAGTCTCTGAGTAAGGCTCTGCTGTCCTCACATGAAGCAAGAGCTGCCTCAGGACACAAACACCCAAAGCTGATGGCTGGGGTGTTGTGTAGCAGCTGTTTGCATCAGCTGTGCACAGCTACAGCCCAGGGGATAAACCTTGGCTGGTTTAGGCACAAAATTCCCTTTACAGGTGGGCCTGGGAGGGCATTTTTTGATGAAATGTTATTTCATTGGAAAATCCTGACTTGGCATAATTTCTGTTTCTGGCAGAAAAAGTTTTGTTTGCAAAATGTTTTCATCTCAAAAGCAGTTTTTGGGGAAATGTGTTGAAATGTTTCTATGGGATAGAAGTCTTCTGCCCACCACCCATGATTTTTTCTTTTTCTTTACATTATGCTGCAGGTGTTGCCTTAATTTGAACTTCTAACAAAGATTGGATTCAAAGGGATTTTTTGTTTGTTTGGGAGGGCTTTTTTCTTACAGATATTCTGTTTGTGCAAATATCCTGATTTGGAACAAGCAGGAACCTAAAGCTTTTTTAAAAGGAAAAAAACCAACGTGATTTCTATGCAGGGAAGGCTTCTTTCTTTCCCAGCCCTATATATACTTAAAATTCTGTATTTTACATATCAAGATTTATGCTTTCAAACCCATTAGCCATGTGATTGAATGGACAAGTGTGAATATACAGTTGTTGTTATTCACTAAGTACATATGGGGCTGCATGTGGGTAAATCACACAGAAAACTGTATTTATTTGGGGATTTCTATTGCTTCCCCTATTTCTCACTACGAACTGCCTGTGACAACCTCATACCCAAGGACTTCTTCTGCTGAACTTTGGGAAAAATCTAATTTGTCTCTCAATAATGTGCTCTCAGTAATGAGCCTCTGCTAGGAGAGCATATTCCCTGTGTGCCCCAGCACAGAGGCACAGATGGGAGTTAGAGGTCAACACACAGTGACAAATAGCTTTTCCCAGATTCTGTGACTTCTTATGGCTGTAGCAGTTGTTACCTGTTGTTACCCATGGCTCAGTTACTCCTCTTACAGCATCCTGAATTAATAGCTCTGTGTGTATGTATATACACAGTGCTTGTGTTTAAATACACATAGCCATGTATTAATATAGATTTTTTTTTACTATATTTTTTTTTGCATCTTCAGGTGGCCACAGATGCACGTTTGCTATCTTGGGGATGGGCAATTTGCCCTTTAGAGTTGCAGCAAAGTCCCCTCTGACTCTTCCTGAGCTGTTGGAAATGTCTGGCTGCTTTTGTTTCCCCTGCCTGGCTCTCTCCTCTCATGGTGGGAGAGCTTGCATGATAAATGATCTGCAGATTTAACAGAAATATCATCCTATCCCAAAATTTCCAAGCTGAAAAAATACTTGGAAATAAATGACTGTGACCTGTCATTTCCCATATGTTTGTGTACTGCTGGGGATGATGCTGCTGTGACCCGCTCAGGCTTTGGATATACAAAATAACATTAATGTTGGTCAATCAGGAAATCTGGGTCATTAATTTTTAATGAGTTTTGATTTTCACCTCCTGCTAGCACAGCTGTGCATGTTCTTAAGGAATCTTTTTGTGTTTCCAAATATCTCCATGCCTCTGCATGCTTGAGCACAAGGTGCTCACTCCTGGTTACAGCAGCATCCTCCCTGTTCAGGTAAATCAATCACAGACCAAAATCTGTGCATTTGCAGGTTATTTTTGTCTTTCTCCTCTGCCTTCTGAAATCAGCCCCCAAGTTAATTTGTCATGTAGTTTTCAATGCACAAAGGCTGTGTGCATTCAACTTTTATTTGTTGTAAGAATTTCCAAGTTGTTTCATTCTTCCTTGCAGCCTCTCAAACTGATTATTGCCAGTCAAAATTATTAGCAGTAAATTCTGGCAAATTTCTTTGAAAAGAGCATAAATCTTGTGCAATGTGGCCACAATGATGAGATGGCTGCATGAGGGGCAGCCCCTGGGTACAGGATCAGCTTCTTTATTTATTGTTGAATTGCAAAAATATTTGACTTTTTCCCATAGGAAACAAGTGTCTTGTGGCTGGGCTGTTGAAAAACACATTCAGCAAACCAGAAAGTTATGTTGTTCTTAGGAGAAGAAAAGATCAGTTCAACAGGTTTAACTTTATGCCTTAATGAAGATTTATTTAGCCTCAATTGGCCAGCAGCACAGTGAAAGATTGGTGGGGCTGGAGGACATCCATCTGCATATCCAGACCCCCCCTATTTGACTGATTCCTGAATTTGGGAGGAGGGAGCACTTTAAAAGAGCACTTGCCTGCACGTGTTGGGGAGAAAAAAAACAGTAGCTGAGAAAAGGAAAGTAGGCAACAAATTCCAAAGAGATTATAATTGGTACATGATTGAAATCCCATATTAAAATAATTTCCTGCCCACTTCTTTGAGAATTAAGTTTTGACTTTTCCACAAAAGGGCTCTTGTGGGTAGCCTGGTGTGAGTTAATAAATCAGGTTTATGATTCCCAGTTAATAAATTGGCATAGAGCCACTGGCTTCTGTATTCAGAAGAAATTAAACCAAGGAGAGCAAGTTAAGCCCCTGTGCTCCTGGCCTGGAGGTTGTCCCTGCCCCAGGTGTGGCTGTGTGGCACTGACCCCCTTCAGGTGACAGACACAGGTCAGTGGGATGGTTCTTGGTGCACTGCCAGCCATTACTTGCTGCCACCCCTCATTCTTAGGCTTGTTTGGTTTTTATTTAATTCAACTTAGCGATGTTTTTAATTTTAAAATTAATTTTAAAATCCTTGAAAAGGCATTGACTTGAAACATGCTTCTTGAATAATATTGTTGAATAACATAGATGGACAAAGCTTTTTTTATTTTTTTGCCTCCATTTTAAGCTTTCCCACTTTTTTTTCTTTTCAAATTGTAATTCTAGTTTCTGGTTTTGATCAGGCAAGAATCAGAGCATGAAGAAATCCCAAACAGAGCTATAGGCTGCCTCATGAGCAGGAGTGCAACATGGATTGCTTTGGATTAGGGCTCAGTGTTCATCTCAGTGCAGCACCAGTTTGGACAAGCAGTGGGAAAGCTGCAGAAATTGGTGTGGCTGGTGGTGAACGCCCTGCCCTGCTCGGGGATTTTGGGGAATGTTTCTTTTCCTACTGCTGTTGAAGCCAGCCTCAGACTGTGCCCCTGGCCCCCAAAGCCTGACGTGGGTGTGATGGGAATTTCCCTGGAGCTGAGGCACTGTGCAGCAGTCCAGGGAACAAGAGCAGGGGCACACGGGGGTGCCACAGGGCTGTGGGGTTGTGTGACATGTTTGGAGGTCAGGGAGAGGTGGGCACATCCGACAGAAACATTTGGGGTCTGTGGAAGCAGCAGCACTGCCCTTGTCAGGGCCCTACCACACTGCTCCTCTGGCTTTTGTGAGCTTACATCCTGCTCCTCCTGCATTACCCAAAGGATAAATAAGGTCTGTGGTGAAAATATAGATTTTATTCCTAAAAAGTTGCACATTTTTCTGGCCATGTCAGTCTCCTTTTTGCTGGCCACAAGTGGTGCCCAAGGCCCTGATGCCCTGCACATGGGCCCTGCCCTGTGACATGCCCAGGGTCTTGTCCAGGGGGGCTGGAAACAGAGTCACACTGTGAAAAAATGGGAAAGAGTGGGTGTGCACCCCTGTCAGCACTGCTGTGCCAGCAGCACGGGTGAGATGGGGCTGTGACAGGAGGGGAGGATGGTGCTGAGTGTGTCTGGAAAGTCATTGCATGGGAATTGGACTGAAGAGTCCTAAATCATTCTGGTGTTGGTTCCTGCTTTGTGTTGCTTTATCAGATTATACTTTTTCTTTGTAATTAACTCTTTTCTTCTTTGTTTTTCTTTTGTTTTCCAGGACCTGCAGTAAGTATCGTGGAGTTTACTGTTGGATCAACAAAGTTAAGGCTCCCCCTTCCCCTGCCTTTCAGTGTCCTTGCAAAAGCACAGCATTTTTTGGTAGAGGTGTGTCTGGAAACAAAATCAGTACCAGATGCTGCTGTATTTTTTTTTTCATGATTGTAGACAAATTGTGGGGGGAATTTTAAAATGTTTAACTTGCTGCCCCAAAGGAAGGGACTTCCACTAATTTTAAACTCAGAAAATATTCAGTAAAAAGGAGTTTTCCCTTTAAAGAGTTCTTTAGTCTGCCTCTATTTAACAGAAAGAGTGCTGTACTAATATTTAACATGTTACTGGGTTTATTGGTTCTAAAGCTCTGTCTTGCTTTTCTTATCTATTGTGTTTCCAGCATTTAATATGGGTTTGGTTGCCTCACAAGGGGGGCTAGAGGGAAAACCATAGCTTGCTTGCTTCTTTCTTTGAAGTCTTGGGTAGAATAATGAGCATTCCTACCAATGCAACCAGAAAATTTATGGGGAAATAGTTGTTTGAAGGGGTAATAGTTGAAAATGTGTCAACTCCTCCTTTCAAATGTTCAGACGTGCCTTTGGCTGTGCCACCACATCCAAATCTGTTGTTCTTCTGCTGGTTTTGGAGTGAGAATTTATGTTTTATTTGTGCCCTCCAAGTTGCTGAGGGTTCGTTTAAAAAATAAATTATGGGTATTAGGTGCTTCTGGTTTTCTACCTTTCTTCCCCCAAAGGAGGAGGAGGAAGAG
The DNA here is from genome assembly GCA_013399945.1 of Ploceus nigricollis. Classification (NCBI taxonomy): domain Eukaryota; kingdom Metazoa; phylum Chordata; class Aves; order Passeriformes; family Ploceidae; genus Ploceus; species Ploceus nigricollis. The sequence continues at coordinate 1,370,984 of VXBC01011365.1, forward strand.
GAGAGGTTCAGGCTGTTTGCAGCCACATTTCCCTCTCTGTCGTTGCAGTAACAGAGGCATTTCTTCACGTTGTTCTCTTCCTATGGAGCCTCACTGGGTTGAAAGGCCTTATTTTAGGGAAAATAAATTTGGCAACTATTCCTAGGCTAATAAATTTCCAGTTCTGTTTTGGTGACAAGAAGTGGAGGCTGTCCCAACACCATGGCTTTGGTTCTCCTGGGGCTGGCAGCACTGCCTGTGGGTTTAGTTAAGGGTTTTCAGCCCTTTGAATTTTTGCTTCCATTTCAAGTTCATTTTTTAACGTAAATACTTAAGAGGCAGTTGAGCAAAACGATTATTTGGGATTACAAAAAAAGAGGATACTGGGATACTGCCTATTTCAATTCCCCATATACACCTTTAAGGGACACTCCCCGTTGACTGAGGTACTCTGGCTAGCTGGAGGTGGGTTTGTGTAGCTGTTTGCTGGTGCTCAGAGCTCTTATCAGCCCACACGCAGCCGGGTGTGGTGCTGCCTCACGTGTGCTGTCTGGTCACGTTTATTATGGCCATCCAACACAGGCAACATATGGTGCACTATTAATTTTTCTTTGTCTCTAGTTGGTTTCATTTCCTGGTTCCCACGGCACTATTGAATTGCAAACGGAGCACAGGGGAGATTTAACACAAACAAGACCTTTTTTTCCTTTCCTCTCCCCTTGCCCTTCTTTGAAAGACAACTCCTGGTTTAGTTAATTTTTGAGTTGGGTGGGGTTTGTTGGTTGGTTGGTTAGTTTTGAGGTTTTTTTAATCCTACTTTTTAGCATAAATGGCCTTTGCCAGAGACTTCTTTAAGCATAATATAAAATAAGTCCTAGAACCCACAGAACCACAATATTATTTTATTTTAACAGTACTGCATTTATTAGTTTCTTCTGTTTCTTGATTTAGGCCAGAAGGAATTGATTACTTCTTACATGTACAGCATTACACTGCTCTAACTGTATCCCCAATTCTGTTGTTCCCTAGTAGCAGTTGTTCTGGTATTTTATTCTTTTGGCTGTCATAAGTTAGTTATGCATATAAAATTATTAGAATTTGTGGTACAGGATTTGTGGCTGATGGATGATTGATTGTCCTGTCTGTGAGTAAGGCGTATTCTGCTCAGATATACTATAAAACCTCTGTTTTGGAGAGTATTAAAATCACATGCTGGGTAGGAAATTTCTACAATTGAAATATAGGCTTACCACTGACTGTAATTAAGCATTTACAGTCACAGATATTAGCAAGCACATAATGTGTTAGTGTGCTGGCTGGGGAACTCACCAGCAAGCGAGGGCAGGGCGTTCCAAGTGTTTCCTATTTATCTGTGTGTGCTCCACTGCCATACCTCTCCTAAAACCTCCCTGGACACTTTATCCCAGGCTGTAAGTGGTTAAATAGGCGGCTGCTGAAGTCAGTGCTGTTTCTGGATGCACCAGGAGTGCTGCAGGAGGCATTGCAGCTGCAGGGGTGCTTAGGGGGAGGGAGAACCCTTCTCCTGAGGGTGTGAAGGGGCTGCTGGAGCTGTCCCATGCCGTGAGCAAAGCCTGACTCCGACTGTGCCCCCACAGCACGCTGCCACCACCTGTGCTCACGGCAGCAGATGACACTGCTGCAGCAGACACTGCTGCCTATTTGTGTGCCAGCTGATTCTAAACAGCTCCTTCCCGGGATCTGCCGTGGGTCTGGCTTGCAGCAGGCTCTGCTGTAGCTCACGGCATGGTTAGCAGCCCCTCGGGCTGTAAATGCCTCTGGGACCCCCCCGAGGCGAGCAGGAAAGGTGAAATTCCCTGGATGGGCTGTGCTTTGTTCTGCTGATCCTGCAGCTGCTGCTGGGAACTTCAGTAGGGTCGTTCTCTGCAGCATCAGCTGTGCTTTCTGCTCCACTGCAAATAGAGCAAAGCTTAGATGTGAGCTGGGAGAGTGCATCCTGCAAGGAAGTTAATGGATCTTAGAGGGGTAAACCTTCACTGAATCAAGTGCTGGAAGAGGGGTTTGAAGCTCAGTGATTGCTGTCCTGGCTGCTGCCTCAGCTCCAACACTGGGCTGTTTTCTTTCCTCTTGGCACCCCCATCCCAGGGCGGCTTTATGGCCAGGACCCAGTGTGTGCCATGCATGTCTGTGCCTTCAGGGCCAGCAGGGGCTGGGCACAGGCAGCAGGGATGGGTGCAAGCTGGCAAAGCCCGCGGTAAGTAGCCAGAGGGGGCGGGAGATCACAGTCCCGGGGAAATGCACCGTAGGTGTGACCTCTCTGACAGGAGAGCTGCCCCAAGAGGTTCCTCCAGAGTTTAGTGCCAGGGCTGGCTGGAGAGCCGATGGCCCCGTGTCCTGCCTGCTGCTTTGTGATGTCACACTTCTCCAGGTGCATTGACTGACTTATCTCCCTTGTTCCCCCACAGGGGCAGTCAGGACGCGATGGTTACCCGGTAACTCCACTGCTCCTTTCATTTTTATTCTTTTCTAATCTGCGCTCTGTGGTCCTCTCCAGCATTTTCTGTGACACTTGATTTTCCTCGCCTGTTTTAAGCTTCTTTTTTTCACTTCTTCCCTCCTCTCTTTCTTCATTAGCAATAGCTTTTGAGGGATTCAGCCCTAAAACTTAAAAGTCTGAGCAATAATCTCCCTTAATGTTTGTAAGGATGAAATACTTGAGCCCCTTCATGGTTGTATTCATGCTCTTGCTTAAGAGTTCACTGGACTGCAAAGTGAGTGAAGGCTTTGGGGTTTGTCCCACTTAGAACTCTGAGGGGATACTGGTGAAAGAGCCTCAGGTGTTGAGGTAGATCCTCATTTGCCCATATCCAAAAATTTGTCTGTGGGTGCAGAGCTGTCCTGCTGGATGTGCAGGAGGAGGGAGTCCTGGTTCTGGCCAGATCCCAAACCTCAGCCTCCTGGCTGGCTCCCCTCTCCCTCATCAATGCCCTTGGATGGCCACAGCAGCTCATCAGGGAGCCACTCCCAAGCACGCACTTGGTGTAAGGAGCTGGTTAAAAGCACTGTGTAAATTCTCCATGTACATGGCATGGAGAGAGATCTTCCAGCTCTGCTCCTGCTTTTTGAATTGATGTGGTGAGCTCTGCACTGCCTGTTTCTCTGGAAGGGGTGTATTGGCTTTTCTTAGCCTTCTCCTTCCTGTGGTTAATGCCCTTTTTTCCTTTTTTTTTCTTTTTTTTCCCTTCTTTTTTTTTTTTTCCCCTTTTTTTCCTGAATGAGTGTGTTAGGAAAACTCCCTGCTTATCTTTGCCACCACGTGCCCTGGCCTGGTTCCCCTTGAGTGCCCAGAAACCATAGAAACATCTATTGAGTTTTATGAGTGTCAGGGAGCTCAAGAGAGGAGGAATGGAAGGGAATTCCGGGGCTCTTTGCAGTTTTCACTTCCCCTGGACCCCTGTGACCCTCCCTGGGGAGGACAGCAGCGTTTCCCCCAAAATGGAGAGGTGGGAGATGGGGTTAATTTTGCAGAACCTTGCATCCCTGACATGAAAGTGCTCGGGACTCCACCAAATGCTGAGGATAGATGAGGTTTGTTGTGGGGGGAGGCTGTGGCCAGCAGGGCTCTGTGTCCAGGGAAGGGGTTTGTCTCCCTCAGGTGGCACCTGCCCGCAGCAGCCCCGCGGATGCTGGAGCCAGGAGGTTGTGCAGATGCCTCAGGGGTCTGTTGGAAATTAAGAGTTTAATTTATTAGAAGTTAAGATGCAAAATTTCACTCGAATGGGCTGTTGACTGTCATTTTTAGGGTGGCTTTTTGCCCTTGTGGGGTGTGGCAAACCCTGCTGGATTAGCAGTGCCCTTGGCAGGTTTGTCCCTTCTCCTGTCTCAGTCATGTGGTTTAGTGGCAGAACTCTGAAAACCAGAAATTCCGGTAGGAAATAGAGACTGCTCCCTAGGAGAGAGCATCACCACTGTCCCCTGGGCAGCCTGGCACCTTGCCTGTCCCAGCTCCTGGAGAGGGATTTTGGTGATGCTCCAGCACTTCTGGACGGAGTCAGGGACTGAGAATGGCCTCAACTCTGCTGCCACATCTGCCCTGAGAAAATGGCATTAACATCACCACGAGGTTTTTCTTCCTCTCCCTTACCCCCAGGACCTGCAGTCCTGGTCCAGGCTGGTCTTATCCTGACTTTGAAACCGGCAAACACTGAATTACTACATCCCCATGGCTGTGGCTGCACTAATTAACTGTATCTAATAAGGAGGTGAGGATAATTGTATTTCCAAAGCAAGATGTATCCCTGAAGAAGGAGGAAACAAAACATAAAGCAGGCTTGGAAGTATTATTCAGCAGAAGCATATGGGCAGGTTTTATTAAATCCAGTTGCATATTCAAATGAATTTACTTATTTAGTTCCCTTCAGGGTGATCAAATAAACTCTGAGCTGTTTCAGGGGGTGGATGTGCTGAAAATGCAGAGGTAGAAGGTGGATATTAAGTGGTGTGTGGTGATACATGCATCCCTTGGCCAGCAGTGCTTTGAGCTGCTAGTTTATAACTGAGCTGCAAGCAAAGGAAGCTTTAAAGGGATGAAGTGATCCAGAGCTCTAGAAATGGGACTGAGAGAGAAAACAGCTTATGTAAGATGATTTCAATATTTTTATACTTAACATCTTAAGAGGAGAGGTTTGGGCCTTACAATAAAACTTTACAGCAGAAACAGTTTTTTTCTTTATGAAGTTCTGTAGGTTTATTGTTATTTTTGAAATCCCATAGAGGATTTTAGTTTCTATTTTTAACCCTATGGCATATCCTACTAACATTGTCATAACAGCTATGAAGGATGTTGGGATTTGTTGCTCTTCTGCTCTTGTTTGATTTGGTTTTGACATCCCACTGCTCATGCATCACAGCACATACCTCAGCCTGAATTTCAGTGTAAGGGCTGTATGGGTCTGTCTTCTCTTTCCCCAGTAACATTTGAACTTGGCCAATTTCAGCCAGATTTGCCAGAAGGACAAAGACTTTGTAGAGAATAGTTTAACTTTTGATCCTGGGGGCAGGTTGAGGAAAAAAGCCTTTCTGATGCCCAGGGTAAGGCAGGAGCCATGCTGCCACAGAGCTGCCTTGAGCTCAGGTTTGCACGGGGGCAGCAGAGGAAAAGCAGATGTGCAGCCACCACAAGGATGGAAATGTGTTTCTTGTTGGGCAGGACCAGGCCCTGGGCCTGGGATCCCCTGGGATGTGTCCCAGGCTGTGCTTCCCGAGGCAAGGAGCATCCCTGCTGCAGAGGGGCTCCCCTCAGCATGGTGTGCTGTCAGCATGTTGGGTCATTTGTCCTGGGGAGCTGGCAGGGGAGGGAGGGGGCAGAGGGCTGGTGCAGTGGGGCTGTGCTGCTTTCATGAGCAGGGCAGGCAGCTGCATCTGGGCAGGAGGAAAAGGAGAAAATGAGGAGCAGATGGCAGAGCTGAACTGCGAGTAGGCTTAGAGCTGACCTTTGAGAGCAGGAGGATCTCTGCATTACACAGCTGTTTAATTGGATATTAGGCAACATTTCTTCACCAAAAGGGTTGTGAAGGTCCAGACTGCCCAGGGAAGTGGTGGAGTTACTGTCCCTGGAGGAATTTAAAAGATGTGGCTCTTGATTTAGTGATGTGCTTGGCAGTGCTGGGTTAATGGTTGGACTTGATGATCTTAGAGGTCATTTCCAGCCTGAATGATTCTGTGGTTCTAAGCAATGGCCTTGTAGTGCTCTTAGCAGTCTTGCCCCCATCTCTTTCTCTGCCTCATGCAGGGATGGTTCTATACTTGCCTTCAAACTACTCAGTTGTTCTCCTACATGATATTTCTCCTCTTTCCCAGTGAGATGCTGCCTTTGTGGTTCACCAGAACCCATTCCCTTCTCTTCTCCACTTACTGGAGAGGCCTTTTGAAGCCAAAGTCTCTGTTTCTTGAGAGTTTCATCTGCCTCTTCTGCTCATCCCTAAAATCAGTCTCAGCTACACCACTACGTGACATCCCAAGTGCAGGGTTGTCACTTCAAGTGGGAAGAAACCAAAAGAATGAAGTTGATTAATGAGGGGAATTACTTCATGTGCATGTCTTCATTAATAGAAAGCAGAGCAGGGAAGAGGCTTTGCAGAAGAAAAGCATGATATGAAACAGGATTGTCTCCTATTTTATACATTTCCCTTAGAATACTAGGATTTATTTTTAGTTGAGAGGTGTGTTACTCATTTTGTCCCTCTGGTGTATAATGTTTGCCTTCTGAATTCTGTAAATCACTTGTGTGTTGCCTGGAAGACCACAGGCATCGTCCTGCCCATCTCTTGCAGCAGTGGGAACCTTTTGAGAAGGCAAGGAGAAAAGGCACCATGCTCTGCCTGCTTAGAAATAATGCAGCTTGTTGCTGAAAATAATTCAGCATTGAGTATCCAGCTCTGTGGTCCCCAGCACAGGAAGGATATTGATCTGTTGGAATGAATCCAGAGGAGGCCACCAGGATAAATAGAGGAATGGAGAACCTCTACTATGAGGAAAGGCTGAGAGAATATGGATTTTTCAGCCTGGAAAAGAGAAGGCTTTGGAACATCCTAATTGCAGCCGTGCAGTACCTGAAGGAGCTACAAGAGAGCTGGAGAGGGACAATTTACAAGGGCCTGGAGTGACAGGACAAGGGGAATGGCTTCACACTGACAGAGGGTGGGGTTAGATGGGATATTGGGAATAAACTCTCTCTAGTGAGGGCACTGAGGCCCTGGCACAGAGTGCCCAGAGAAGCTGTGGCTGCCCCATCCCTGGAGGTGTCCAAGGTCAGGTTGGATGGAGCTTGGAGCAACCTGGGGTGGTGGAATTGTCCTGGCCCATGGCAGAGGAGCTGGGCCTAGACAGTCTTTAAGGCTCCTTCCCATCCAAACCATTCCATGATTCTGTGACTAATAGACAGGTAACTGCACCAATATAATCAATTAATGGACTTAAGGTAAAAAATAATCATGACACAGACATTGCTCAATGCTGGCTTTTCATTTTGGGGAATAATTGCTCTGTCAGAATTGAAATACTCCTGTGCAGGCCATTCATATATTTACAGTCCAACTCATGCTAAGGACCTATTGGAGCTAAGCAGGTCAGCATCTTCAGAAACTTTTATTTTGGGAGCCTTGGACAGTGAGCTAATATCTTCCTTTGGCTGCAGTATTGTAAATCCAGATCTCTCCACTGAAGTCAGCTGTAATGTATAAGCCAGAAATCAACTGGTAAGGATGGTAAAACTCTGGTTTTAATTAATTTTCAAGACATAAAGTAAAGCCAAATGTGTTTTTCTAGGCTGATGTCTGTGAGAGGGGTTGAAGAAGCACATGTAGAAGGGAAGATGGTTCCCTGTCATAAAAACCCAGCACAGTGAAGCACTGGAACAGTGACTTTGGTTACAGCTCTAGACCTTGACCACGAACAGTGGAGTCTGGGGTTTTCTCCCCTCAGTAATTAAAAATTTTAGTTAGTACACAACTTAGGAAAAGTCTGTGCAAGCTTTTCGTGTGTGACCCATAAATACAATATGAATGCAGACAGGATGATGTGTGGGAAATGAGGAACACATGTCTTACCCTCTTCCTGGTGGCAGCTCCTCTGTGCCATTGTGGTTCCTTTTTTACCAGAAAGCTCCAAGGCATGCACTTAACCAGGCGTTTTGGAAATGGCAGCACCAGAAAACCACATGTGGCATTAATAACAAACTGCTTTTACAAGAGAACTGTAGGAGTAGCTTAAAATGGAACTGCCTGATGTCTTGATGAGTTGCCTCCACCTATGCAATTATCTCAAAGTGGTGCTTGGGTGTGCTCGAGGTGCAGCCTGTGAGAGTGGCTGGAGGAGCCCAGAGTAGCTCTGGGATTGCTCTGTGTGCAAAGTGGAGCAGCAGGCAGTGTTTTAGCTCTTCAGGAGGGCTGCCAGAAATCCCACGTGAGGTATAGGAGGCCATGCTATGTAGCCAGAGCTCATGGGCTGTATGGACCCCAAATTTTCCTGGTTTTTTGCAGTAGGCAGTTGATTCCAGACCTTAGGTGGTAGTTTGTGCATGGACACAGTTGCCTGTGGTGTCCAAAACACATTGCATGGGTGTTTTGGTTGTGCATTGCTAGACTTGGGTACTTTTAAACACTCTGTGGTATGATGAAGGCCTCTGTTGGTGAGGTATTTAGTTTTTTTAGCTAGGCTAATCAAGGTCATAACTGTAATTTCGGTTTCAATCCTGTGTTTGTTCCCATGTTTTACTCATAAATATCCAGACCTCAAGGAGTTTCTCCTGTGTGTGAAGTCATTTGCACACATACCTCTCCCAGTAAGAGCCCAAAAAACAGAAGTAACAAACATTCATTTTACAAGGCAAACTTTGTAGTTCCAGTCTTTTTCATTTTATTTTAATATCAGTTTTGTGGCCAATTCACGTAATTATTTGCCTAGAGGGAAAACCCTCTTTAAACAGGGAAAGCAGATCCTGCATGTTTTCCTGCTACATCCATTTGCTGGCTCTCTGACGTGGAAGCAACAATGATTTTGTGAAGACCAGTTCTTCATGGCAGCAGTTTATTTTCCTTTTGATTTAAAGGTAATTTTTCCACAGGGATAATAAAAAGTTGTCTTCCATCCCACCCAGCAGAGGAATTGCAGATGCATTTGTTTATCCTGTGTGATTCCAGTGGCTCTGGACAGGGAGAGGAGAGGGCCTGGTGAAGGTGCTGACAGCAGTGGCAAGGAGAACTGTGCAGCCCAAATTGCACTGGCAGGGCAGAGGTTTGGTTTCTGGCTTCTCATGCAGCTTTTCCTCTGGTTTCCTGCTTTGAGTGTTGAGTGCAGCTGGTGGATCTGCATCTCTGTTTCCAGTGCATTTGGGTCCAGCCCTGTGGTGCAGAGGCTTGGTGTCTAGGCAGAGCAAAACTGAGAAAACCAAGAAGATTTCTCATTAACCACCAAAGAGAGGTGATCCAAGCAGAACTGTCAATGAAACTGGTGTGGAAAGACTATAAAGGCAGTAAGCACTGAAGTGTTTGCTTGTAACGCCAACATCCTTCCAAAATTACTTACCTACTTAAAAATTGCATTCCCAGCTCAGAGGCCATCACCTCTCTCATAGGTGGATATTAAAAAAATATATCCAAAGCCCAACTGGACATCAAATGCTTGAAGAAAGCTGTTGTGCAGAACACATGGAACTCATTTAAGCCTCAGAAATTTGGGAGAAGTTGGGGGGCTCTTTCTTCCATAAGGGTACTTTGCTGTTTTGGAGGAGAACTGGTGCAATGTGATGCACAGATGAGTGATTTCTTACCGCTGAAATGGTGATCTGGCATGTCTGCCCAGGAGCCACTGCAGTCTGTGCTGGGAGAAGTGAGCAAACTGGCTCTATTTTGGCATCTCCAAGTGACCTTCCTCAGAAACCCTAGCAGTGCCCTGTGCAGCTCCAGCCCAGGGTTTGTTTCCCACCCCTTTGGACCAGTCAGTGTTAGATTTGATTCCAGGCATTTTTCCTGAGCATCTTTGAGAAGACATCCAGAACAAAGAGGAAGCCCTGTGCACAGACAGAAGGCGGCACATCTTGTGGTTAAGGACAAGGCAGATCCTGCAGGGAGAAGGGTCCCTTATCTCATTTGAAACCCTGCAGAATGTGGTTGACATGTCTGGAAGACAGCTGGGAATCGAAGCACTCTGGTGAGCTCCGGCTAGCGATGCAAAGAAGGGGCTGAACAGTGGGCAGAGCCTAGTGCTGCCCCAAAAGCTTCCTGAGGATAGAGCTTGGGTTTGTTTTTTCTGGTTTCGTCTGTTTGTTTGTTTCTTTCCCAAGGCTTTCAGAAGTGCTGGGAGCGTTCGTGCCCTGTGGAAGGGAGATGGGCTCTCCCTGCAGAGGCTGGCTCTGCGCGGCCGCCGGATGCCCGGCGGGGCCAGCCCGGCCTCCGAGGTGGCTGCTCCCTTGCAGAGCCGTCTGGTTTGCATTATGCGTGAAGTTTTTAGCAAATTACTGCTCCTTTCTGCTCCGTTTCCATCAAAGAATGGGCAGAGGCCTCCCAGCAGTCTGTGGACAGATTTTTTGGAATAGAGCACAGATCTGGGGGGGGGTTTTGTTGCCTTGTTAACGCAGGCTTGGCTCTCACCAGGCTGCTCTGCATCCTTTACCTGACACCTCTGCTGGGGGATTTATTGCTGGCAGCCTGGCCCGTGGGACACGGCTCCCTCTGAGGAAATATTTCAGAGCCTTTCAGGATTTGGTGATGCTGAGCCCTGCCAGACTGTGAGGGCCATGCCCGAGGTGTGCTCAGGTGGCCTTTTTGGAAAGAAAGGAGGGACAGGAGTGAGGGCTGCTGCAGCTGGGGTCTCCGTGGGTGAGGAGGGCTCGGCTCATCCCGCTGCCCAGAGCAGCCCCATCTTTTGGGATCTCCCACAAGACTGGGATTGGTGTTACATGCAGGGAGATTAGATTTTGGGCATCCCCTAAATGCCCTTCCTCATTAAAAGAAATGGGGTTTTCTATCTGAATGAGGACAGCCTGGCTCCGAGGCCATGCAGGATGCGGCTTGCATGTGTAAATTGTTTCCAAATGGAAACAATTAGTCTTGCAGGGATTAAAAAATAATGTCTAATCAATGGTGCTGTTTAGTGCTTGTAAGAAAATTGTAGAAGCTGTTTGGTTTTGGAATTTTTTTCTTTTAAAGTGATGTAAAAAACTATCATCTAGTAATGGAAAAGGGGTTTCCAGTTTGCATGTAGTCATGGTTTGCTCCATGACTGCGTGGAGGAAATTTGGCTCCATGGGGAATTTGTGTTGTACAATACTGAAATAGCTTTTTTCAAACAAAGAAAAAGAAAATTGTTAAAAACGTTAATAAAGGTTTGTCTATAATCATGTTCATTGCTAAAAAATAATATTTATTTTTAAGTGCAGCACTGTTCCCATGTGTAGCAGCCCCATCCCACTGCAGTGAGGCCCTCTATGCTATATATAAAGCTAAACATGAAACTGTTGTGATATAAATGATCTTAATGCTTAAACATTACAGCTTCTGGTAGGAATGTTTCCAGTGTTTAGTCATGCTGCAGACTGATATGGTTTTGGGGTCTCACACCAGGGACCCAGAAGTCAGGGCTGATGAAGGAGGAACCTCCTGCCCAGGACATCTCCAGTCTCACAGCAGTGAGTGGTGTGTGCTTGGTAATTCCTTGTATGACCAATTTCATACTCTTCACAAGTTTTTAAATGGAGTAATAAATTCATTTAGCATTATAAATAATGATTATAAAAATAAACAACAAAATATAACAAATTAAAGCATTATTATTATTATTATTATTGTTCTTAAGATTATTAAATTATTATTATTGTATTTAAATGCAATCATTTAAATGCATTTGAAAGGACAAATGATTAGTGCAGCAGCAGTGGTATTGTATGGAGTAGAAATTTGTTATTTTATAAGGGTTTCTGATCCTTCTGCACTGAGGACTTTGGGGAGGGAGGAGGAGCAGCAGTAACTGGGGATGAGGTGACATCCCAGAGCAAGTCCCTTGGACTCAGTATATTCACAGTTAGTGCCAGTGATTCTCAGCTGCTATTTAGAGGACTCACAGTTCATTTTTTGTTTCTCAGTCCCTTTTCTTCCCTTTCTCTTCAGCTGGGAAGCTGGGAGCAGCCACAGCAACCTGGCTGTCTTCCTCCACTTTCCTTGTGACGAGCCTGGCAGGGCGTGCTTGGCCACAGCTTTTGCCAGAGCTTTCTTCTCACACAAAAATGTGCTGAGGAACCACATGGCCAGCAGACACTGTCCTGCCTGTGAGGATTTACAGCATGGTCTATAGGAAGGGATGGTCCCTGCTCCCTGCCTATGCTGCAGATGACCCATTGGGGGGCCCTTTGCAGGGATACTAAAATATTGTCATGCTCTTTTGTTCATTCCTTGAAATATAAGATTCTACCCTTTTTTGAAACCACAGAGCCAGAGATGGAAAGGCAGCCCTTTGAATTTGTCAAAATTTGACTGCAGGGTTCCTTCCAACCCCTGTGCTAATTTTTAGCAGAGCAGGAAACATTAAAAATAACCATGAGAGAAGATTTCCCAACTCAGAAGGATTGTCCTTTTAATAATCTCTGGCTTTGCTTTCACTATATATTTCCCCCCCTTAAAATTTCTGTAACACTTTAAGAGTCCATCCCTGCCAGCAGCAGGGAGGGCACTGGGGGGGATGGCAGAGGGCCAGGTAGCCAGGCTGGCACCTGGGCTTGCTCTGAGCCAGAGGTGAGTGATGTACGTGGGAAATGCCTGTTATTTATTGAAGAGCTTTTGCATGGAACCAGAGCTCACAAGCTCCACATCTTCCTTATTGGGTGAGCTCAAAACTGTTCTCGAGCCTTCACCTGACCTCAGCAATGGGTGAATCTCATTTTTGCAATGAGAGGTGGCATTTTGGTGCTGTATCTCAAGACTTGTGAGCTTGTACTGTGAAGCAAAGTGGAAAATACATCAGAATTTTTTAAAAAATGCATCTGAATGCAGCCTCTTACTCCGAAGTTGAAATGTTGTGTGTCAAAACCAAGGCATGCATCAAGACTACGTGCTATAGTAACAAGCTCTGCTCAAGCTTCAACATCCTTTCTGACTCATGTCTGCATTCTCAGCATCAAGGTATAATTATATATCATTAAATTATAGATCATCAATGTGTACCATAAAATATATTAGATTTATAAATAATGTCCTCCCCTGGGTGATGGCAAAGGGGGATGCACCACTGGATCACCGTGGATCGTTATTCCTGCAGGAACACCTGTGCCTGTGTTACTCTTTGTGAGGGGTGAAACCAAGGTGTGTAATTGGGGTGAAACCAAGGTGTGTAATTGCAATTAGCACTCACCTCTGCTCCGTGTCACCAGCTCTCCCCACTAATCCAGCTCCTCCTGCTCCAGCAACCTGAGGGCTCCAGACAGATGTTGCAGATGTATTTTCTTTGCAAAACTGACAGCAACAGTTTTTCTTTTCTAATGGGGAGGGTATCCCACAGAGCTGGTTTGACCAGGCACTGAACGCATCTGGTGTGTGGTCAGAAAATGAGATGTGAGTTGGTTACCAGCTGGAAGCGGCCTCCAGGGTCATCTGGGACCCCAACAGTGTGCTCTTCCTTGAAGCATTTTGTCCCACTTAGCCAGTGCAGTGATGGTTTTGGTCAGAACTATGTTTTGGGGGAAATTGGTTGAGTTTTCCCTCTACCTTGTTTTAAAGCACTGGGTTTGTCCTAAGCAGAAAGTTCATCCCCTCTTGATGTAATGAAGTATGTAATGAAGTATGTAATGTAATGTAATGAGTAATGAATTATCTGAATTGTGATCACTGTGTGTGTGATTTAGAGAAAAGGACTGTGATCAAGAGCGAGTGAAGGCAGAAATGAAATTGCTCCCTGGGCAAAAAGCAGAGCCTAAAGCCACTGCAATGCTTTCTATTGCTTGGGATGTCCAAGGAGAAAACTCTCCTTTTTCATACACTTTTCCTGGTTGGTTAAGCAGAAGTAATTTTTGTCCTCTCAAAGCAAAAACTTCTATAGAGATTGATTTTAAGTGGGGGAATAGAGGGTTACTTGTTGTTTCCCTGTTCCTTGTTTATCAAATAAATTAGAGATTGCTTAATCTTTAATTAAAATGACATGGAGGAGAATTCAAATAAAAGACAGTAACAATCTCAACACATGGGCACTCCTGAGATTTGCAGGCAGTCAAGTCAGGCAGCCCAGATTTCAGATGTTCTCTCTGCTCTGCTCATGAAATCTCCTGGCTGCTCTTGGGAACCCTGCCTTGCTCGCACAGACATTTGGCTGGGCAGGTAGAGCAGAGTCAATTAAATCTCCAGCCCAGACTAACAAGACATTTAAAAGTCTGTGTTAGTCTTGTCCATTCAGTGCTGTGGCTGGCCAAGAGCCCCTTTGGAACCCTGATGGATATTGTTTCTCTCAAGCATTAAATGCTTTCCCTCAAACATCTTCTGAATAGGCCATTGTTTTTGCTTCTGGATGTCTCTTTGTGGACTGATACAAGAATAGCTAAAAGCTGAAGAACTGGCATTTTATATTTAAAAAAAAATAATAATTCTGGGACTTCTACTCCTCTGAGAAGTTGAATGTGCTGCCAGTTCTGTGCTCAGATCCCATGTCTGATCCTCTGAAAGTCAGGGAGTTGCATCAGGAGCTTCAGATGAATCACCTCAAACAATCATAGTTTCAGGAAAGAAGCTCTATGAACCTGATGCCACTTCTAGCTTTTAGAATCTAAGGAATTGAGGTGAGATAAAGTATGGAGGAGGTGTCAGGGTAGTTTGGTTGTGACCTGCAAGCCTTTGCATTAACAGACACAACTGCTTTAGGTACATTTTTCATGATCACTATGTGGCTGTTGACTACTGATGGTTCCTTTTAAGAAAAAAGTACACATCACGTAAGGAGTATAACCTGTGCTCGATCACTTCAGAAATCTCACGTGTGTAAAGACATCCTCGTTTATTTTCAAGTGAACTTCTCTTGCACAGGTCCCCCAGCCCTTGTAACCCAGCTACTGATGATCTGCCCAGGTCATCTGGATTTACCTTTTTTCCTAATAGAGCTGTGTTCCCCAGAGTTTCATATTCCAGGCCCCATCAGCACAGCCATTGCAGACTGATTTATTCCTTATCAATGGCTGTGAGCTGCAAGGATGCTCTTTTTAATGCAGCCATTGGCCTCCTCTTACCCACCTTTACCTCTTTTGCTCAATTTCCCTATCACAGGTAGAAGATAAACTAAAAAAGACTCACCCCAATCAGTTACCTAAGAAATACAGAGAACTTTGGTGCTTTAGCACTGTACCCCAGTCTAAACCCCTTAGCTTTGGTAGATCCTGGTTGTTCAGAGGGCTGTAACGTGGGAGATGTTTCATCTCAGCATGCTGGGAGGAGGATGTGCATGTTCCACTTGTGTGGCTGTGCAGGGCAGGTGTAGGAGGGAGCAGAGCTGATCCCAAGGTGCAGCTTTGCAGGTGGAACCCTTGCATTTGCCACAGGCAGTGGATTTACAGTAACTGGTGGGTGTCACTTTGTCCCCAGAAGTGCCATCCAGCTGATGACAGGGGCAGCTTTGGCCTTAGAGCACCTGTGCTTCCTCCCTCCCCACATCCCTTATCTAAAGCAATGTTTCCTTTGGCCCAACACATTCAGTAGTTTGGTGTTAATTAAGGGCTTAAGTGCCAGAAATGCTGGGGAATTCACCATTTTCCATGTTGGTGCAGCAACCCTAGAAACAGGAGACCTGAGGAAGAACTGGGATAACTGAGAGCTTTAGGAAAAATGTTTCAGATCCAAGGTTGATGTGAATCACTCATGGATCTGCTCAGTTTAACCAAATCAGGCATATTTTACTGCTGCTGTTTTTGACTTTCAAAACCTCAGGGAGTCCCAGGCGAAGTGCCAGAGCAGTGTCACCTTACCCCTATCACTAATCCTGTCGCTTCCTTTCACCCTCCTTCACACTCTGCAAATTGTTTGATGCCTCTTACTGTACCTCTGTGAAACCTTCCTGCTGGATTGCATGGATGGAGGAGTAGGTAAATCATAGAATCATAGCCAAAGATTAAGTAAGTAGAGTCTCTTTCAGAGCATGCCTGATAATGCTATGTTTGAATTTTTTTTTTTAATAATACTCTATTTTCCTTCTGTTTTCAGGGGCCTCTTGGCTTGGATGGCAAACCAGTAAGTAGCACTAAGTGCCAAATATAACATGTCTTTGTTCATGCTGCTCCACAATAAATAGGCAGTATCTCAACTATTACTCATTTAGTGCTACATATATAACTGTTTAGGAGGAACAATTGTACTTGGGAAAATTATTCCATGCAGGTTTGAATTCTGAGCCAGGGCTGGCCAGCAGAGCTGGAGATGAATTTTTCTTTACCTGGCAGCTCATCTCAGCTGCCTCTTCCCCTCCTGCACCAGCTGGGCAAGCACAGACTGCAGATGGGCATCAGGCCAGATTTGGGGAATAAGCTCCAGTAGCACATTGGAAGAGCAAAGTCAGTGATCTTGGTTGTGTGCTTCTGGCACTACAGAGTGATACCATAAAAATAATTGATCCCAAAGCAGGTTCCATTTTCCTCCAAAGGACCTGAGCTGGGAACTGCTTGAGGGTGCCCAGTGTCCATGAAATACCTTTTGGAACAGACTGGATTAATTTATGAGCTGTTTTCTTGACTTCATTTTTGCTTGGAAGCCCTTTGGATATTCAGGTGCTTCATTCTTTTCTTATGTATTTTACAGAAACACAGACTTTTTTATTTTTATGCTAATTGAACCCTAGCCAGCTCTGATTCCTTCCACCAAATGGTTCCTACAAAAGGTCACAGCTCCATATTTTGTCTCCAAACCACATTCTTTTCCACCACCTTCACTAGAGGGCCCCATATGAAATATTTTTAAATTCTGGTCCTAAACCAAATGAGATTTCAAAGTGGGTTAAAGTCATTCAGTCTTTGCAATTGAAAAACTGCTCCAGACACTTATTTCCATCCAGTTAGGGAGTGTGTTGTTATAGCCATACATTGCTGTGGTTGGTTTTTATCCTAACCCTGAGCGTAGCAAATGTGAACAAAATCTAGAAATAAAGCATTAGACAAGAAAAGAAGGAAGGGCTTGGCTTTCATTAGCAAAACCTCATGCTGGGAGTTCAGTCAGACCCCAGAGCACAGCCCTGCACCCCCAGGCTGGGGTGCCACTGCAGGGCAGGAGTGAGACCCCGAGTGACAGGCAGGGAAAATCTCAGTGACAAAGCAAACTTATCACACAGCCAGACTCAAAACAGACTGCTCATGATCTCTCCCATGAGAGTAAGGGGCCAGCAGCCTTGCTCAGAGAAAGACAGTGGGAGGGAGGCTGCATGGGAATGCAGATGCTGCTGCTGCTGCTGGCCTCTCTGCTGACCTTCCCCCACTGGGTCCCACTTCAGCACACACTGAGCATTGGCACCAAGATTTGGTGCTTTTCTGTGCTGGAAGGCAAATGCAGAGCAGGCACATCAAAGTGTTGCCCTCGGGCTCTCTCTGGGGCTGCAGTGCCTCTGCCTGCCCTGCAGACAGCTGCTCAGAGGGAAGATGAACGATGCCTTCAGCCAATAGGCCAAAGAAAGCAGCCCGTCCTCCTTGTTTATTTCAAACAGATGTATAATTGTTGTAATGATATAGTGAGCATGTGCTTTTTCTAGAAGTGATTTAATACCTCAAGATATCTTTTGCATCTACTTAGAGTCACGTGATGGCGAGCTGCTGTCACACTGCCTGCCCTGCTCTGGTCCTTCTCCACACTCTGTCCCAGCAGGAGCAGGCAGGACCTCGTGGGTGCTTTTTGGTAAAGTGTGCTCATGTCAAGCACTGCACAACTTATAATAGTAGCATGTATTCCTTAAAATAATAGAGAATGTGGCTCAGGTTTGTGAATTGATGAATATGATTTCCTTGGTTTTAATGTCATGTGCATTGGTGATTCTGCTGTTCCTTAATTTGGATTCTTCTTATGTGTTTCCAGGGACCGCCAGGACCAAAAGGGGAAAAGGTAAAGGCTGCATTAACATGTGGATTTTGGGGAAGCAGTTCCTGTATATGCTTCTGTTGCTGTAATTCCTTCAAGTTCAGGTTGCCCCAATAACCCAGCTGGGTTTTGTTGGAGCTGTTAGAGTGGGTTCTTACATTGCTTTTGAAAAAACTCCAGGAAGGGAAGGGCAGGAAGAATTTGCAAAAAAGGTGGGGGGACAAGTGTGGTCTTAAAGCTCATCTATGCTATAGGGTTCTGGTAAGCCACTTAGGGTGATGAGAGTATAAAACTCTCCATTCCTCCAGGAGATCTGGGCTCCATCGCTGTGTTTGCATGACACCCTTGCAATCAGAGGAGCCAAAGAAGGTCATTACTGAAAGTGAAGTTAATTTTCACATGTGAAGGACATAAGCAGTTGCTAGGAGAGCCTCAGATTTGGAAACAAACTGTTATTTCTGATTTATTATCTGTTTCATTGCCTGCCAGGGCATAATCTTTCCCTATTGTGTTGTCTCAAAACCTTCTCCTTCCTCATTTTAAACACATTAAACAATGGGACTCTTGCTACTTCCCTTGTGTGCTGTACCCGTGTCCAGCTGACCCTGTGCTCAGTCCTTCAGGGTTGAGATTTGAACTCTGACCCTTTGCTGTTTTTCCTGATTTGCAGGGGGAAGCAGGAGACATTGGCCCAAGGGTAAGTAGTGACACAGCACACTGATTTATTCTAAAATCTGGTTGGGTTTAGTCGCTGCACAAAACAAAGCCTTGCTGCAAACAGTATGGTAACAGTTGTGGAAATGTTTAATTTTGTCTCTGGAGCTCTTTGTGGTGGTGATTTTCCTAACTCTGGCCATGAGGAAAAAGGAATTGAAGACTTTGGGTACCTCATGGAGGGTTTTGCTTCTACTGAACCTTCTCATCCCTGATTTCCTCTTCCAGTGTCAGAGAGAGACTCCATGTTTCTCCTGAAGTTTCTCTTAGGCTGTGCTCTTTATTTGTTGGCATTAGAGCACCAGTGTGTGGAGGTGGGATCTGGTGTCCCAAGGAGAGGTCCAGCACAGAGTTGTGCAGGATGGAACGTTCCTCCTCCCCTGCTGAGCTCCCCACCTGGGAGCAGGATGACATCCAGGTGATATCCAGGCTGCCTTTGAAAATAAAGGGGTTAAAGTAACTCTATGATGAAGGGAAACTCTTTTGGCTATAGCATACAGAAATTAATGGAATTTCAGGAAATTTCCTCTCATGGAGCTGCACGAAGTTGGGATTTACTGAAGTAAATCAGGACAGGTCTCCACGAGACACAAGTGGGGATGAGATGGGAGGTTTCACCATGAGGTGTGGGCTGTGTTGCAGAGGTATTTCTGAGGTGTGGTTGTCTGTGGATTATGGGCACCTGCTGGAAACCCCACTGTGGGGATGTGTTGGCATCCTGGTGTACCTGTCAGTGTAGGAGGCTGGATTTGGAGCTGGCACTCAGGAGTTGGCTGACCTGGGTTAGATGTCACTGCTGGAAACATAACCTGGACCTCAGTGGTTAATGTTGAGTAGAGATGCTTCAGAGACATTTTTCTTTATTCCCCTAGAGGCTGTAAAATCACTCTACGAAGTTGGTGTCATATTCTGAAGCAGCTCCCAGCTGCCTTGGGAGTGTTTGGAAATGTCACCCCGGGGCTCAGAGAGACCCTAAAATTTCTCAGATGGATTTACGGCCTGCGTGGTGAAGGAGGGGCCCGGCGTAAGGCCTCACTTTGTCCAAGTGCCCACCCACGGTCTCAGAACAGGCTTTAAGAGGTGATTCAGCAGCACAGGGACGTGAGTGTTCACTTCTTGGGCAGGGCTGTGGGTGACTTTGGGGCTGGCAGCTCGGGAATGCTGGAGGAGGTGTGCTCAGGCTCCAAAGGCTCTGTGCTGCCGGGCGCTGTGGAACTCACCTCCTGCTGCAGGGGATGCTCTGGGGCAGGCTCTGTCTGGACTTGCAGGGCAGGTACCAGCTCTCAAGGTAACACTTGTCCTTCGTTTTCATCTGCCAAGAAAAATGTGCTGGGTTTTGGGGGCATATTTTGTCCTAATCTGCATTTGTCCAGATTTTGCTTCAGTTTTTGATTTATTTGTGACTTTTTGCAGAACAGTGAGAAAAAGGCTCAAAAAAATTTTGGGAGAAAAGATAGAGAGAAAAGCCTGGCAGAACCATGTACAAGTAGACCTAAAAACAGGTGCCTGACTTTGAAAGTAGCTCCCTTTATGTCTCCAGACACTCAGGGTTGTGAATAGGAGGTGAAACTTCTTAATACCATCTGGTCTAGATTACTTTTTATTTCTGAATTTAATCTATCTTATTCCTCAAATTTCAGTGGTGGCTTTGTTTAGCTGATTTTGAAAGATGTGTCAATGCAACTCACTGCATCAATGGGAAGATAAATAACCAGGACTGTATCCAGTGCCCTCTTCCTTGTAAATGGTCATGTCCATGGGCGGTGGAATGAGGATAGAGTGTGTCAGTGAGCACTGAAACACTGTAATTAGCAATGATGGATTAAAAGAGAATAATCCTTGGGGTGGCTTTGGAGGCACTGTCTGTGGAGGGAGTGAGGCGATGGCAATTAGGAATTAGCTACTGAATCTGCTCATGTCTGCACTGCTTCTCTTTCTGTAATAAACACCTGCCAGCAGCGTGGGCAAAACCAGAGATTATTACACGTTGGAGTGTGCCTGGTGGCAGATGCTGCAGGGTGATTTTGGAAAGCTGAGGAAGGAGATCACCTTGGGTTGTCTTCATCACTGAATGCTCCTTGTTGCAAGCAGCATGAGGAAGGATGGGGAGCAAATGTGCCCAAATGTACTGACAGAATGCATGGAAATGTATTTACAGGGAGAAACCAATAACAGGTCCCTTCTGCTCTTGGGAGGATAGAGAGAGTTGAAGCAGGATGCTGCTGAGGCTGGGACAGCTGTACCCTGATATTCATGCCTGTGCTTCTCTCTCACAATCAAATACATTGCTGCACCCCTGGAAAAGACTGGTCTTATAAGCCTGACTTGCTCCCTGAGCTGGCACTGGGCCAGCTGCTCTGGATTTATGAACTTAGCTGGGAGATCTTGTTGGTACTGACAGATGAGATGTTTAGACAAATGGTGGGGCTGAGGAGTCCCTGCACATCTGGGCCAGCGGGTGCACAGTGCCTGTGGCAGCAGCACCAGCTTTGCTCTCCAGAGGGGGAAAATCAGCTTCAGCTGGTGAGAGAAATGCCCTGTCTGCAGTGGCCCACATGGCACAGCCTGCCCATGGCCAGTGCTGATGGGGATGGCTCCAGCATCTCCTGTATCTGGAGCTGCTGGGGGCCAAACGCTGGCCTGGCTGAACCAGCTCTGCAGCTCAGTGCAGACAAAAGGAGCTTTTTCTCCCTTATTTTCTGCAAAATTATAACTGCTGGCCAAGCTCACACTGCAGATAAAAACTCAGCACAGGAAGCGCCCTGCAGAGTTCTCTGTGGCAGTCAACAGACACCTGTGGATACTTTTATTTTATTATTTGCTGACTTTGGAGTGTTATGTTGAAATGACTGCATCCAGGACTCTAAAGCTGGAAATTACCAGTGTTCAAGGTTTCTGTGCTCCAATATTCCATTGCTAGATGGGGTCAGACCCAATGGCCTGTTAGCCCAGTGCCTTGCAACCTGATGCTCTGGGAATTGTGGAGCAGGAATATTTTACTCCATCATACTTAACCCCTCTCCTGGAGCCTAGCTCTCTCCAGCCTGGATGTTTCTTGGACCAGGGATGGTGTCTCTCTATTTAATATCCCTCAGGGCTGTTCACCTCTCATGGGCCCATCTGTAACAGGAGCTGTTTAAAATTAAATGTGTGATGGCTGGATTTAGTGGGATATGGTGCGTTTGGCCTCAGAGCAAATGCAAATTGTTATTTTCCATTAAAACAGATAGGGCTGGGCTTGGAAAGTGCTTATTTGGATGATGCTCACCAGTCTGAGGGATAAGAAAAAAAATTCAGTTCCTGTTTTGCTGTGTGGAGTTTTATGAAAATCCCACTTTATGCTCTTTTGTACTTTATGCACATAATGTGCCACAGAACTGCGTCCCTTCTGTCTACCACAAAACCCTCTGCTCTCAGTAGAGTCTTTTTGGTGGTTTCTGTAGTATTTGGAGGACCTGACCACGTGCAAGGGTTCTGTGTCCTCATTAATTTTAATTTCTCAGTATTTCAGTGCTGTTCTTCCCAAAAGTAGCTGCGTTTAACTGAGTGTTGAGCTTAAAGACCCTCTCTACATCTTGAAAATAATTCTTGGTAGGAGCTTATTTTCTGGGGTTGATTCATTTTTTCTGACTTTACTTTTTCCCTCTCTTCTTGACATGATGGTGTTAAGACATCTGTGCTGGGAGGCTGGGCAGGAGGTGGCCTTGCCAGTGCACTATTCCCTGCAAAACCAAGGTTTGGGGTTATCTGTTATTGGTGTGCAGGGTTTAAAAGCTCTTTGGCAATTTGGAAAATAGGTTTGTTCCCCAGAAACCTCCAGAAATCCTCATAGAGTCTTTGCTGTGTGTCCCCACAGGGCTTCTTGTGGCTTCACTCCACCCTCTTGATTCTCCTATGGATGGGGGAAAGGGAGATGCATGTGGTGTCCTGAGAAAGGAAATGTCTTCCTGCTTCTCCCTAGACAGATGAGTGGAAAGGCTAAAACACAATAGCAATGACTACTGATACAGTCTAAATACATTGTTTTTGCATCATATAAATCTGGGAGATTTATCTGCAATTTGCAGGCTGGGAATACATCAGTATTCATTTGAGCCTCTGAAAACAAATACAGTACTTGGTCTCAGGGAAATGCTGGGATATATCATCCCCTATGGGGTTTACTGGAATAATACTCTTTATTCTGCAGTAGGGGAATCCTTGCCCCAGCTGCTTTGAATGTCCTATTGTGCAGTGAACTAGTGGAAAAAATACTTGTTTCCCTCAGTCTGTGTCCTGTTACAAAGATCCAGTGTACCCAAAACCTTAAACCCCAGTGTTGGCTACCTAGACTATTGCTTTCTAATCTATCAACTAGTTATTTAAAAAAAAAAAAAAAAGTTATATATTGCTACAGCCTTTAAAACTCGCTCTTCTGCTGTGCTTTCATCTTAAACTGCTGCTCTTTCTTCTTTTGCCTCCCACTTCCCCTGGATATAGATGGTTTTTCCCCACCTCAATCATGGATTTCTGGCTAATGATCAGCTTGTCTTTAGCCGGCGATTGCTCAAGGTATTCACCAAATCTGCTGCCACTGGTTTGCTGTGATTGAGCTGCTTTTGCTTTCCCTTTCTGGCTGACTGTTGCTATTTTAAATTGCCACAACCATGGCTGTGTTTAGAGATGCTTGTTGGGAATTTTAACTGAAATCCCATTGGAATTTAGGGGGTAGGCATTGTCAAAGTAAAGGGGCATAAAACTAATGGGTTTTAGCATTTGGTTCTTTGTGAGATTTGGGAATCAAGCAGCAAAGTCCTGTAAATTTGATATAAACAGTGTTGGTAATGTAAAATAAAATATATTAAAACTAGAGTAATCTAAATCCTTGAACTCTAAATGGGACATTGTAATTAGGGAAAATTCAGTGGGAGACTCAACTTGACATAATTGGTTGCAGTGCTCAGCATTTGCCATTGGGTTTTTTAAAAAAGGATGCAAGTGATTTAGGAGCCCAGATCTTGTTGAAAAGCCATGGGACTTGTGCTGCTAAGTCACTTAAGGACTTCTGAAAAATCCCACACTTGTCCCTGATTTGAGGGTGGACCGCATATTAAACCCAGCCCTCTGAGTGCCTCGGTGGTGACTCTCCCAGATGTTGCTAAAAGATTTACGAGCCCGCCCTTCCCATTGTGCAGCCGCATGGATGGGCCGGGCTGGGCCCCGGGGCTGGGCTGGGCTGGGCTGGCTGGTGGGGGGCCAGGAGCTGATTCCCAGCCTGGAGCCCCACGGGATGCTCCCCTTGGGAATGGCACCCACAGGGACACAGCGAGTTCTCTGCACCCAAAATCCGCAGGGTGCGAGCGGCTCGGGAGGTTCATGTGTGACTGTGGCTGTCTGTAGGGGATTAAATTAAGCACTGCCACTTTTTGTGTGGTTTTCTGGCGTGGTGCACTGAGCCATGGCAGTGTGTGCATGCTCCCTGCCAGCATGTTGTGAGCCTGGGCTGCTCTGGGTGCTGTTTGGTTGGTGGATTCCATGCAGACAGTTGCTGGGTAAGGGCTTAAACAGATTAAATCTCGTTGTCGAGCACAATCCTGGTTGAGGAACCAGACCAAATGGCATAAATTGGCGAGCTCACTTTCATCTTTCCCAGCTGCAGTTGGGAAAGCTGAAAGTTAAAGAGCTGGAAGGTGCAGTTAAATTTCTTTGGGACAGCAGAGGGCAGGGTGCTGTGGCCCAGGGATGCAGTGCATGTGTCGTGGACACCCTGAGACCACCCCTTGCCAACACTGCTTCGTCTCACCATGTCTGTGTGAACTTCTTCCAGGGTGATCAAGGTCGAGATGGAGCCATGGGCCCCCCAGGTCCACCAGGACCCCCAGGTGCCCGGGGGCCTCCTGGTGACACAGGAAAGGATGGCCCGAGAGGACCTCCAGGCTCCCCTGTAAGGACGGGAGATGCGCAGCGAGCACGCACCAGGCAGTCCCCACCCCACGAGGGACAGCAGGGTGAAGGGTGTCCCCTTCCCCAGTGCTGCCACCACAACAGTCCCCAGCCTGAGCCACAGCTGGGCTCCAGAGGCTGCTCACAGAGCACAGCCTTGGGGTCTGGGGCAAGGGAGCAGGAGGGGACCTTCCATCTCACATTTTGGAGCAGAGAGCTGGACCTGGGGCGTGGATTTGCAGGTTGTAACTCAAAGAGCCAGGAGATCTCTTCCCCAGTTCATACCCTTTGGATGACCTGTTGCAAATATGAAGACCACTGGCAATTTATTTAGTAAAAAGATAGGCTAAAGCATAAGACAGTGGAACGTTCTAATTGTCGCTGAGCATTTTGGAGAAGGAGAGGTAATAGTTTCAATGTTGGTCTTTTTATTTTGCAGGGTTTCAAAGGCGAGCCAGGAGAGGATGGAGTCATGGTCAGTATTGCCCAGAAGCATCTGTGTGTGTGCCCCTCAGCCCCACTGTACATCACCCTTCAGCTCCCTGCAGCAAGGGGCTTTGTGTCGTTGCTTATGGAGGACAAAAAACCCCTCATGGAATTATAGGTGCCCTAAAATGGATGTTTGTCCAGGGCTACCTGTGCCCTGGGGAGAAAAGAGGCCAGTTTTTGTGTCCCTTTGGCTCTTCTGGAGGGATGTGGTGCTCCTGTATCCTGACTCCTGCCCCTCTGAAGTCACCTGGCATTGTAACTCCGAATTGCTAAGGTTTATGTTGGATAAAAAGGTGTTCATTATACATAAAATACATGAACCATAAAAGGATATTATTCACTGGGAGCACAGAGAACAAATACAGCTCTATTTGTAAGGGAAGATGAGAAGTTGACATCTATGTAATTTTTTTTCTTGGAATTAAAATACTCTTAGAAATGTTTTTATCCTGTTTTACTCTGTTGTCAAAGAGGTAAACTGATCACTCTTACATTCAACAGGGTGCCAGAGGACCTCCAGGACCAAAGGTGGGTAATAATCTGCCTAATTTTAACATGAATTCTTGCAATAATGCTGCATAAGAGGGGTGGGGATGAAAATAAGCATTTTGCAGTGGACTTGAACCCATTGATATATATCAGATATAAAATTCCAAGGCATTGACGGGGGGTGTCTGAATGTGTCAATTCCTCCATATCACATCCACTGCCCATGCTCAAAACTGGAAATGGGGCTGGAGGGAGCTGCAGGGGCTGCAATCTGCTGTGCTGTGGGAGTGTGCTTTCTTACATTTGGGGGGATAAATATGATCAGCACAAGCCAAGTACTTTAATTTTACAATTAATTTTGATTATCCACATAATTTGCCTTATTTCATGTCCCTAAATTTCTTTCCCTTCTGTTGATGTTGCTGTTGAAGGGTGAGCCTGGTGTCCAGGGGAAAAAGGTAAAATGGTGATTTTAAAAATTATT
>VXBC01011365.1:1396655-1437640 GCA_013399945.1 Ploceus nigricollis
ATTATTATTATTATTATTATTATTATTATTTCTTTTTTCCCTTTGCTTTGCCCTGTGCTTGGCTAGGGAAACCATTGCCAGAGACTGGTGTAGAAGCTGTGGTCGTGGCTGTCCACACCAACCCTGTGTTCCCTCAGTTTCCCTCCCACAGGATCCTGGGGCTGGGCATGGCTGTGCCTGCAGCCTGGCTTTCATTTCCACAAGCCAGCCAGAAGCTGCAGCCACATCTGCCCAATAGACAAAGAATAAAACAGCAAATGCC
Source organism: Ploceus nigricollis (assembly GCA_013399945.1). Lineage (NCBI taxonomy): Eukaryota > Metazoa > Chordata > Aves > Passeriformes > Ploceidae > Ploceus > Ploceus nigricollis. The sequence goes on from VXBC01011365.1 coordinate 1,396,918, forward strand.
AAGCAAAGCAGTAGGTCTCAAGCCCTTTCTCTCCAATAATTCAATGAACCAAGAGGTGCCTGGAGGATGTTCTCTGCCCAGGGAATGGATTTGGAATTCCTGGGATGGCCAGCACCCAGCAGCAGTGCAGTTCCCTGGGAAATGTCCTCTGGAGGGCCAGGAATGCTGCTTGGGTGTGGCAGTGAAGACTGTGAAGGATTCACATGTCCAAGCTCTCCACCCCGGTGGTGCCATCAAGAAGTGGGTGGATCACTGCCTTTAAGTGAAGTCAGAGCACTGACAGGGCCCAGCCTTCCCCTCTTACTGATTTGGCCCAAAACAGGGGTGGCCATGGGCATTTTTCAGGCCAGAATTTGGCTTAAACATTTCATAACTGGCTGGTAAAACTAATCTCACCAGGATCCATGAAGTGGTTTTACTCCAGGAGAACAACAAAGCACAAGCAAATCCAGAAAACCTCCTCCTGGCAGAGGGTGTTGGTGACTTGTGATGAAGTCCATGAGGATGGGTGGCAGCTACAGGAGGTCTTTGGGACCCCAAAGGCCTTAAGGAATTTAATGTTTAGTTTCTGTTGAAGGTGGGAGAAGACCTTTGCCTGCTGTAAGCAAACTCTGGAAGATGCCCATCCACCTTCCCAGGAGCAGGGGAGGCAGAGGCAGGGCTGGGTGGGATCGGGGGACCACGCTGGAGCCTCCTGTGCTCCTTGCTGCAGCTCTCTCCTGGTTGCCTGCAAACCTGAGTGGGTTTTGGGTCTGTGCAACACTCAGTGAGGTAAAATGATGTGTTGGAACCTACTAAGTGTGTACAAGGTGTGTTTATTTCACTTTTTGTATTTTGCTCCATCAGGGTGATGATGGCATCCCTGGGGAGCCAGGACCTGTGGGCCCTAAGGTGTGTTCTGCTCTGTGTCCCTCTAAGGCATGTGCTGGGCAGCATCTTTTGCTGTCTGGTTTTTGGCACCATATCACAGCTGGGGCAGGATGAGAAACATTTCTCCTCTGGTGTAGAAAAAGATCAAGAAACTTTGAGGGTGGTGAGGCCCTGGCACAGGCTGCCCAGAGAAGCTGTGCCTGCCCCATCCCTGGAAGTGTCCAAGGCCAGGCTGGACAGGGCTTGGAGCAACCTGGGACACTGGAAGGTGTCCCTCCCATGGCAGGGGGTTGGTGCTGGATGATCTTCAAGCCCCCTTCCAACACAAAACATTGTGAATTTATTATTCTATGCTGTGGTTTTGGGCTATGCAGCTTCATGGCTGAACACACCACCCACAGCCAAACTGCTGATTCTGAAAGCTTCACTTTTATCTCAAAACCTCCCCATTTGCACCTGGGCAAGGTGATGGCTTTCACAGCTGAAAGCAGAGTTCTGCTCCCTTGTGTACATAAAATGAAGGTAAATCAGGAAAATGATGACCTGAAGAAATCTTTTCTCCATCCTCCCTGTGCAGCATTTGTCTAAAGGGCTTTGTTTTCAGGGAGAAAAAGGAAGTGTGGGTCCCAAGGGAGAGAATGGCACAGATGGCTTCCCAGGAGTAAAGGTAAGGAAAAGCTGGAACTCTGGGCACAGCACTGCTGAGGCAGAGGCTTCCAGCTGAGGAGGTGTTTTGGGCCTTTGCCTTCTAAAAGCCTCATAAAGTGCCAAAACTGACACAAAAGGAGTGAGATTAAGAGTGTTTGAACTTTTCCTGGTGATTTGATGAAAGCTGGGTTCAAGCAGAGATCAGTATAAGAGCTTGTAAGTCATCTACTTGCACATTTTCCACTGAATTGCCTTTTCCCTCAAAAACTGCAGAATTCTGATCACATTTTGATCCTACGTTGTGGATGGTTGTGGAATTGCTTCAGAGCCCCAAGCACTTGTGAGCTGTCCTGTCCTCCTGACCTCCAAAGCTGCTGGGAGATACAATTAGGCAGCCTGGGTTTGTTGGGGGGTGCTGAGGAGATCCATCAGCATCCTGGGCTCTTATTTACCCCCTCAGCTGCTTTGTATCTAGTAGGATCTGGATGCACTAATATTTTCTGTATCAGAGAGTTGTGATCCCTTATTGGGCAAGACTGTGTGTGTGAGGAAGAAAGGGGGCTCTGGTGAACCCTAGTAAATTTTTTCTAGAACCATAGCAGCAGTGCTGATTGAATTTAGGTTTTTTCTATACATTTTTAGCATTTTTTACTTTTTGGAGAGCTTTAATTTGGTCAGCAAGGAGACCAACATGGGTGTGACAAATGGGACATCTTTTGAATCCTGAACAGAATTTCAGGTCATTACTGTAAGAATACTGTGACTTTTTAAAACCCTCCAATTAAAAAAAAAAAACAAAAAATTATGAAAAGGAGGGTAGGGGGAAAAAATAAAAAAGAGGAAGAAAAAAGGAACAATTTGGCACAGAACTTTTCCTTAAACTCTCCCTTGAAAATGATTTAAACATCTCAGCTGAAACTTTCCACATGAAAAACTCAGCCTGAAGCAAAGGGAGCCATGTGGAACCAGCACAAAGTGATGGAGCTCAGCACACTCAGAGCAGGGGGAGCAGCACAGCCCATACAGGGAGCTCAGCCCCGAGCTGGCCACTCCACTCCCCCTGCAACGAGACCTCCTCTTACTTCTCTTGTTGTTACACCAACATTGGTTTTTGCTAAATGTATTCACTCTCAGGTCAAATCTATTTTCTGCTAGGAAAAGCAGTCTCTTGTTGGTGTCATAATTTTTCTTAATCTAAAGCATATCTTTATGGGTGGGTACAGTATTTTTAAGATAAATATTTTATATTTTCCTTGGTCTTATTGAAAAAAACGTGATTTTTGATTTTCAGGGTGAACCTGGTGAGAAGGGAGGAATTGGCTCCATTGGACCCCGGGTATGGATGTTCAGGATTTCATTTGGGAGCTGTGTATTTTTCTCAATCTTAGCTGTTCCCCACCACCTCTTTCTGCTTAGTATGTGGATGAATTGCTTCAGGATCTGTTCAGTGTCAGAAAATAGAGATGGTGCATATTTAAACAAATGATTGCACAGGTACTGAATGCTGGCATGGGAAATCAGTCAAGTCCAATTTTCTTATACTCGTGACCATTCTGTGACCCTTTTTTCTGCAAGAGGGAAGATGGGAATAGGGGTAATCAAGTGAGGATTTTTATGCTCTTCTCCATTACACAAATTGTAATTCTGAGGTTTGACAGTTCCAGCTGTCAGACTAAGGACTGGTTAAATCCATGGTGTTTGTAAGGTGATAACCCCCAAACGCTGCATGTCAGGCCTTTGCTTTCATACCAGCCACCTCTCCATGCTGTAGGATTAAACAGGATTCATCCCTGCCTGCAGGGTCCCCCCGGGCTGAAGGGGGAGCAGGGAGACACCGTCGTGATCGACTACGACGGCCGAATCCTGGACGCGCTCAAGGTAAGCCCTGCACCGAGGCCCGTGGGACAGGACTGAAATCTGCCAGGCTCTGCCACGGTGACAATGTGTCCACCTTTGTCCTGTGTCTCCTCCTGAGACTTCTGTCTTGGCACAGAGCTGGTTGGGAGGGAAGAAAGAGCTGATTGCATCTGGGGGCTGAGGATATTTAGGGTGTAGCAGCAAAAGCGGTGGCGGAGCTCGATGGCAGCAGTTGGGATGTGGGGGGAAGGGGAACGGCACCCGAGCCTTAACCTGCCCAACTGAACAGTGCCCTGACCTTTTCATGAGGATGAAATAAGCTGAATATAATAAATACTTAATTACAGACATATTTGAGAACCATCCTAATTGTTTTATAACAGGCTGCAGGGATACACAAAGTGCTGGTAATTTCCGTTTGCCAGATGTCCGCGTGGCACGCAGCTTTGGGAGTGGAGTGCACTGGTTGGAGAGGCTCCATCACATGTCTGGAGGCTTCATCTGCTGGACCAGACCCTGTCCCTTGTTCTGCATGCAGAGACTGCTGAGGGGCACATCACTGAACCTCGCTAACTTTGCTGTTTTCCTGCTTATTCACTGTTTGCAGTGATTGTGCAATGACCTGTCTCAAGGACAAGGCTCTGGAATGGCTTCCAGTGTGACTAAGTGTAACAGCATTTGAGTGTGCAGCCATGGAGAAAGGTGCTCTAGGATATGATACTGGTTTGGCTTTCATCTGAGCAAGACCACAAACTTTGCTGCTTGAAATAATTTGCAAGTTGGAAAATATTTGTTCATCTTAAGGTGGTTTGTGGTCTTTGCATCCAGGAGTGCCCAGGAAAAATAACTCCTTTAAGTGTGCAAGGTTTTCCTGTTGTTAGTGCTCACACAAACTCCTTTTTTTCCCCTCTTTAACTGCAGCTCCCTGGCTGGCTGACACTGTTTTCAGCACGATGCTTCTTCCCAGGCTGGCTGGCTGGAGCGGGCAGGATGCAAAAGGAGACCATCAGATTGGGGTCCCACCTCCAGCTAAAGGCATTTTGCCTCTTAGCCCATATCTTTGCAGCTGTACACCTGACTTGCCCCCACTGTTCTCACTGTTCTCACTGTTCTCACTGTTCTGTTCTGCATGAGCAGCCCTGTGGCAGAGGCNTCCCTGGCTGGCTGACACTGTTTTCAGCACGATGCTTCTTCCCAGGCTGGCTGGCTGGAGCGGGCAGGATGCAAAAGGAGACCATCAGATTGGGGTCCCACCTCCAGCTAAAGGCATTTTGCCTCTTAGCCCATGTCTTTGCAGCTGTACACCTGACTCGCTCTGACTGTGTTCTGTTCTGCATGAGCAGCCCCGTGGCAGAGGCAGCTCGGGCACTCTGTGTCAGCTGAGCTCACCTCGGTGCTCAGGCAGTCCCACTCACCTGAGTGTCTCTGGCAGATCGTGGCTGGGAGCTGCTCATCCCCACAGCACAAGGACAGCCATGTGCCATGTCCATGCTAGTCATCATCAAGCCTGTTTTGTTTGCTCTGTTTCAGGGTCCACCAGGTCCCCCAGGGCCACCGGGCCCCCAAGGCACTCCAGGTCCCAAGGTGAGCCTGACCTCTGCCAAGCAACACTGTTGTTAGTAGCTCTCCATGAAGAGTCTCCCAAGCCAAAATAAGGCAGCTGAAGGTGCCTGCAGAGGAGTTTGAGGCTGATTTTTGTGTGTGCTATTTAGCCCTTTCTCTGGCTGAAAAAATGGTGGCTTTCACACAAAAGCCAAAATTTTGTTGACCTGTCTCTCGCCTTCTTCCAGAGGATGCTGTCCCAAATACAAGTCCAGTCCCAGTTCCACACCTGACAGACAAAATCCCAGCTCCTCTGAGACTGCCCCATTTGTCTGTGGCAGGAGGCAGAAGTGGGGAAAGCAGTTGTGAGAGGGGCTGGCAGTCTGTGGCTGTGCTGAGCCACCCTCATTCCCACCCTCCCTGTGTGCTGTTTACTGTCCCAGCACTGTGTCCCTGGAGCTGCTGTCCTCCTGCTTCACAAGCAATGGTCTGTCACCTGCAACCAGCTGTTTCTTAAAAAGAAGAATGTAATTGGTAGAAAAGTATCTCTTGAAAGAATAGGATGGGACAGGATTTTGGTGCATTTTGAGGTCTCTGTGCCAATATTCAGATCAGCTGGTGATGCTGGTGTGTCACTGACACCTCCTTGGTCCTAAGCCTGGCAGTGGCAAACCCATAACCACAGCAGTTGTGTGTGAATAACTCATTTCCTTGCACAAGGCTTTCCCAGGATGAATCCTTAATTTAATTTACCATGGGCTCCCCTTTCTTTGTCTCCCTGCAGGGAGAGCTGGGCTTGCCAGGTCCACCTGGAATGGATGGTGAAAAGGTGAGTGAGGCACGGCTGGATCGAGCGAGGCCTTGCCAGGAGCCAAATGAAAAGGAAGTTTCCTGTGTGTCTGAAAAGCAAATCCAGTGTGCCAGGAGTGAGCTCTGCTGTGCAGGGGCAGCTGTGACTCCCTGAATTGATGACCCTTTGCCTGCAGCCCCTGCTCTCTCTGAGCATGCCCATGCTGCTTGTGGCCGTGTCTGCCAAGCTAAAGGGGCTCCTTTCACAAGCAGTTCATCAGATGCTGTCTCAAATCTTTTTGTAAACCTTCCCAACCCCAAATGGCTGCAGTCCCTCCTGCTGCCCAGCCAAATTCTGCTGCGCCCTCAAAATTGGCATCTGTGAGGCTGAATGTTAAAACATGTTCTCATGAGCTCACAATGCAGAGGGAAACAGCAGAAAGGCAGAAGTGACTGTTGTGGGGGGTTATGCTAAGAGTTTTCTCCTAAACATGTTGTATTCTCTCAACTTGCAGGGTCCCAAAGGAGCAAAGGGTGACCAGGGCAGCATGGGGACCACGGGGCAGAAAGGAGAGACAGGAGAAATGGGCTCAGCAGGTCCCCCGGTACGTCCCTTGGCTGTCCCTGTCCCTCTGCTCTTGGTTCTTTGATGCACTGATTTCTGCAAATGCTCAGAATGGGGCTGGGTTGGCTGATTTAAGCAATGACCTCTCCACACCACTTTACTGTGGAGCTGGTGGATGTGAGAACTTTGAATTTCCATTTCTAATCAGCTTATTCCGAATGTATCATGGAGGAGAAAATATTTCTTCAAAGTCCCCTGGAGATGACCATGAGCATGGCTTGAGCCAAGGCTGGTGTTTAGAGGAGACAAACCTATTTTTGTCTCATTTTTGCTTTCCTGGAAGATGCACCACATCAGTGTTACATTTTTATCTTTCAGGGAGCAGAAGGGCCAAGAGGAGACAAAGGAGAAAAAGGAGACACTGGGTCACCGTGTCTGCAGAATAATCATGTAAGATCTTGGCAATATAAAGTCTCTTTCATGACACAGGATCAGGCAAAGTTGGGGGTGCAGGATACACCCACCAGTCCCATATCCATCAGCAAAACCCAACTGTTTTCTACAAGTGTCTAAATGGGGTTTATTCCTTAGGGAAGAGCAGTTCACACACTTAGCACTACAAAGTTACTTTAGATTTTGTATTGGTGACTACAGCCTGGGATGCTGCTGTTGTAATTAATTGGGTATTAAATCATGATTCTGGGCTTTGTGAGGTTTCCACTCCTGACAGCCTTGTTAATGTGCTGTTTAATTCCCTTCTGCAGATCATACCTGAGCCTGGACCCCCTGGATTACCTGGCCCTATGGTAGGACTCTGGAAGTGATTCCTGCAGATTTGTTATTGTATGTGATAAAGGACAAGGGTGGTTTGTTCTGTTTAATCATTGTGGGCTGTCTTGAATCTGGGGAAAAAAATCAGGGAAGTGCTACAGTCTGATCTGTCTTTGGAGAAATTAAAGCACCCAATTTAGGAGAGTGCATCAGAGTTTATGGCTCATTTTGCAAAAATCCAAGTTGTTCCTTGGGAGAAAAGATAAAATGTTGTGGGATGGAATATCTGTTCCCCACCATGACAGTGTCTATATTCCCCTAAATTCACCCAAGTCATGAAGTTTTCTGCCATCAGCTGCACTGGGAGAGGATGCAGATGGTGATGAACACACAGAGCATTTTTGAGACATCAAAGGGGTTTGGTGCCTACAGTGCTCCAAAAGGAGCTGTCAAGGACATTGGGAAGGCTGGGATGCCTCTGCTGGGTCCAAGATTCACCTTGAGAGACCATGCTTCAAAAGCAGGTGGCATTTCAGGTGGCATTCACAGCCTGGGAGGTATGGAGGTGTGGAGGGCTGTGTTGGCTCAGTGGCACCCCCAGAGCTTCCTGTCACTTTCTTCAGCAAAGCTTCTGGGGGCTCTCACTCCCCAAAGCTTGTGTTGCAGAGCTTTATTGTCCCATGTTACACAGAATGCTCCTTTTCAGTTCTCCTGCCCCCTGATTTGATATTGGAGAACGAAATAAATTTCCACCTGTCTTGAAAATAAGTACTTGAACATTGTCAGCCTGTCATTTGAGCAAGAAATGGTTTGGGATGGAAAGTTTAGGGTATGTTTTTAAATTCTGGGGTTTTTTTCAAATGCACCACTGTCTTTCCCACAGGGTCCTCCAGGAATCCAGGGACCTAAAGTAAGTCAATAAATTAAATGTCACCCAGTTTCCCAGCTGCTAGTGCATTATTTACAGGCTCACAAAGGCCTGTCAGCTCTGGAGACTGAATTTTTTGTCACTGTTGTCACAACACATCCCTTGGTTACGCTGTTCAGCAGTTGGCATTTTGGAAAACAAACCATTTTTCCTTCCAAGCATTTACAATCCAAACCCCTCCTCCAGCACAGAGTCCTGAGGGCTGGTGAGAGCCAGGGTTTCCAAACCAAAAGGCTTAAAACCTGTATTTTCTGCTATTTTCTTATATGATGTGGTCAAGAGCATAACATCAACAGCGTGTGGGTGTGAGCACCCCAGAGAAGGTGCAGGAGGAGGTGGGTGCATGAGGGGCTGCCCTGGGCAGAGCTGCCAGGGCTCCTTGGCTGATCCATTTCATTTCTGCAGGGTTTGGATGGTGCAAAGGGAGAAAAAGGTGACAGTGGTGAGAAGGGGGACCAAGGGGACACCGGACCCGCTGTGAGTTGTTTTCCCAAATCTCATTTCTGGCTGTTGACAGAAACCTGTCTCACAGGAAACAATCCCAATGCTTTGTTTCTTTTTAATTTAAGGGTCTCCCGGGTGCTCCAGGGCTCATTGGTTTACCTGGTACCAAAGGAGAAAAGGTAATCACAGGTGTGGGAGAGGAGCAGGGACATTGGGGTGCAGTCCTAAAACAGGGGCTGTAAAATCCTGCTGTGGGGAGTCCAGCCAGAACTGCAGAGCTGGACCACCACTACCCTGGTGGGTGGCAAAGGAGCAGCCTCCAATCCCTGGATGAGCCCATGCCCTCACTACCACGTTAAACCAGCTGGATCTAAGTTTGTCTGCAGCACCAAGCTCAACACAGCACATCTTAATTTTTATTTTTACATCTGCAGGGAAAGCCAGGGGAGCCCGGATTGGATGTGAGTATGGAAACCATTAATTATTCGTGGTAGAAACACAAGTAGCACACACGTAACTTGAGATTGTTGGGAAAATATGTAGCTACCACTGCATACACTGCTCCCCCTTAAACACAGTGGCCATGGGGTGATGGCTGTAGGAGAGGGCTGAATTCAGGCCCATTGCTGGACTGTCTCCACTGCACAGTGGAACTGCTCACCTAAAGGTGCTGCCAGGGCTTCCCTCTCCAACTGAGAATATTTGTATTCAATTCAGTGACATGAAAATTTCTAATAGCTGTAATGTTACTGGGGTGTGGTGGAGCACTCCATTTTTCCAAGAAATTGCTGACATATCAAATCAACAGGAAGAAAATGTCATTCTTCACCGTGGCAGGACAGGCTGATGGCTGGAGTTGGCTCAAGTTGAACTGAGCCATTCACACACTAAACTTACAAAACCTTTTTTTTTTTCCTTTTTCCCACCTAAAAATTGTGGTGACAGGGTTTCCCTGGTCTCAGAGGAGAGAAAGGAGAGAGAAGTGAAAGAGGCGAGAAGGTGAGTGGGTTATGGCTGTATTGATGCTTGTGGGGCAGGACAGGCTGCTCTTTTTGGCAGGCAGTGCTGCTTGCTCTGGGAGCCACTGCTGAAAGGCCTTCTGTGCAGCCCAAGGATTTGCAAATTCCCAGCACAGGGCAGGACAGGCAGTCAATTCCTACCCACTTGGAAGGGTTTTTGCAAGCCTGCCCTCACCCCAGGCAGCCTGACCATTGTGGGGAAATGGGGCAGCCTGACAGCTCCAGGTTGCACAGAATTGCTGGTCTTGGTTTATAGACCTTGGAAATGGATCCAAGTCAAAGGTTTTGCTACAGGGACCTTTAAACAAAGAGGTATCCAGGTGGAGCCAGGAGCCCAGCTGAGCACAGGGCAGTAGCTGGAAGCTGCTGCCCCCACTTGCTGTCAGATACCAACCTGGGCTCCAGCAGAAACTGCTCATTTAGTCAATCTGCTATAAAATTATCTATTACAATATTTCCATCCAGCTTTAACTGAAGATTTTCACAGTGATTTCACTGCTCAGCTGAGGTCACACTGGTGCAAGTGTCCTTACTCTGGGTGAGGACTGGGACTCTGCAAGTGCTGTGAGACATGAAACAAAGGTGTTTCTTCCCCTTGCCCCTGATTATCTTCCTGTTGTTCTGACAGGGTGAACGAGGAATACCAGGGAGAAAAGGGGCCAAAGGACAGAAGGGGGAACCAGGCCCCCCTGGACTGGATCAGCCTTGTCCCGTGGTATGTCTTTCATTTCACTCATCCTAAGCACAGGCTGAGGGGCTGAAGAGGAGACACAGCTTTGCAGCCAGGGAAAAGCAGGGAGGATTTGGGAGTTCTTTCTTTTGCAGTAAATCAGAGCAGATGGTTATTGTTTTCTCACTTTTCTTAATGGTTTATCTGCACTGCTGGAAGTTCACTGCTCGCTGTAAGGGCTCCTCACTGGCCAGATGGGAACAAGCCATAGCAGTAAAAATAAAGCATCTTTGTGTAAAGACCTTCTTATTGTAGTCAGGAACAATGGCCCTCAGTAGAGCTCTTCAGGAGATAGTGTGAAGCTGCTGGCCTGGCTTCAGAGCATGTTTGAAATCAGGGAGTAACTGGGTGCAGGGGATGGGAGGTGATCTGAAAACAAGGCCAGCTCCATCCCATCCCTTCATCCAAACCGAGTGAGGGATGAGCCAGGGGAAGCATGCTGGGGTTGATAGCATCACAGTTCTGCCAAGCATAAGTGATATATGAGCTGCAGCTCCCCAGGCTGCCAAGAAGTGCCTCTGGGAGAAGAGACCTCCCCTGGTTTCTCTGCCTGTGGCTCAGAGCTGTCCCTTCCCAGACACACCCCAGGCCACCGCTGTGCAGCACATAGCCCAGGGGGCTTTCCAGGAAACCTCCTGACTGTTGGAGCCTGGGGAAGCTGGATCTCCCAAGCCCACTTCCAGAGCCTCTCATTCATTAGATAGAGCCCACAAAAAAAATCTAGAGTGGTTTATAAGAAGTTATTTGACCTTGTAAAATTTACCTCCTTTTCACTACTGTTTCTCATATAATGACTAAAACTAGAGAGATCCTTTCCCTGAAGTGCTTTGAAGCTGCAGGATGAGAAGTATCAAATATGGAACTAAAACTGCTTAAATGTAGCTGTTCAGAACTTAGTCCAGAGGCACCTAATTAAGACTGCCAGCTGCTTGCTCCATGACAATTTAAAAACCCATTTCTTCTCTGAATGTGTGACTTTTCCTCGCTCTCTGAGCACAGCTATGGCAGACAAGGCTGTTGTGTAGCTCCACAACACCAGCAATTAGCTCCTTTAGTCAATATGCTTTATTTTGCCTGGAGATTGAATGTGAACTGCAATTAATTTTTTCCTCTGTTGACATGTTGGGTGATTTACCCTTTATCTCTTTAACTGCACTTTTACAAATGTGAATCTCTGGTTTGTGTACAGAGGATCTTTCCCAGATGACAGACTCAGCACGTCATGTGAATTCCCTACCATAAAACCACTCTGCTGACTCGCTGTGTCATCAGAAATGGAGCTGTGAAGCTCTAGACCTGTCCTCCTCCCCCTGTGCTGAAACATGGGTGTCTGTCTGTGTAACTCCTGTGTCCTTCATCATTCTCAACAAGCAGTTATTTTTCCAAACAGGGAGATCATAGCATTGCAGGCAGCAAAAGGGACCCAGGTTTGCCAGGCCTGGATGGGGTGAGCCTGCCCTGCCCTTTGGTACAGCATCTGCTCTGTCTTGCATGGTTTGTGTGTGTTCCTGCTGTGGCCAAGCCCTGTCCTGAGGAGCAAACCCCTCCAGGGAGAGGAAGGACACAAGGCAGCAGAGCTGGAATGAGATGTTTCACTCTGGCATTTAGGGAAGGATGCCAATGAGTTGTGCCACCTTCTTCCCAGTTAAAATGACTTTAGATAAGGAGTGTAAATCATGGGAGATCGTACAGGGGATGCCAGTCCCTTTGTGGTAACTGATGCTCAAAGTTAGATGCTTTCAAACTTTTTTTAGATGCTCAAACTCTGGTAACAGATGCTTAAAGTTTCTCTCAGTACCTATGGCCCAGTTTGGTTCCCCTCGTGCCTGTGCTGCTGCAGCCCTGAGTCCCATCCCCAGTGGGATTTGAAAAGCTTTCCTCAAACAAACAGCCAGTCCTGCTGGGGCAGAGCAGGGCCACTGGCACTCTGGGCATCAGAAGGGCTTTGCTGTGTCAGCAGAGCTCTGCCCAGAGCTCAGGTTGAGCCCAGTGGTTATGCAGGAAGGTTTGTACTCTGCTCCCCAGAAGGGCTCTGCACCACTGGCTAAGAGAGGTCATTGTTTTATTTTCATTTTTTTAACCATACAAAATGCTGCGTGTTAGATGATTTGCAGTTGTCCTCAGAGAAACAAAAGGGCAGTAAGCTGTTTCTCTTTCAAAAAGTTAAATTACTTTCAGATGTGTCCAAGAAACCAATTCCTAACAGCAAGCCTGCTCTAACTTCTTACTTACTCCCCAGAGATGTTCTATTTCCTAAGCATCTCCCATCTTAACTATACAGAAAACACAGGACCCATCTCTGTTGAAGGCATTGTAAACTGCAGTAGGTGATTCCTCCAATTAACTACAACATGACCAGTCAGTAAAGCACTTGTGCATCTTCCTGGTTAGTTGCAGTTTGGTTGAAATGTTGACTTTGTTCTGCAGCCCAGGGTGCAGAGGAGGCTTGCTGGGCTTTCAGTCCAGGAGCATCAGCATGAGCCCCACACACAGCCACGAAGAGTCGTTTTGGAGTCACTCGAGTGAAACATGGTAGAAAGGTGTGGGGTTTTATGATGGCCAAAATAAGTATTCTGAGTGCACAAGAAGGAGAAATAGCTCAGGGCAGAACCAACCCCCTGACCATCAGTGTTAGGGTGCACTTTAACAGCAGGTCAGGACGTTTTAGGGCAAACAACCACTCTGCACCTTGTCCCCTGTACCCATCACCCCAGACAACTCTGGCAAATGTATGTTTTACCCTTTTTTAATAGCTTTGGACCAAAATATTAACTGCGTCTGCAGAAAAAAAAAGTGTGTTTTCTAACTAAGGTTACAGGAAAGCATGACTTCTTACACTATGAGTAGCTGGAGAGGGTTACCTTACTTCACTGCATCTGTTTTATTGGGCATAGGCTATTTTACATATAAAATCAATACAGAATACAAAAAATGTGATGACTAACATTTACAGTAAAAAATGTAAAATTGCATTTTGACCTGTATTTGCACTAGCAGTTCTCTCTGCTGCATCCACATCTTCCCAGCCCTAGTGAGTCTGGGGGTGGCTCTGAGAGAAGGGTCAGTGCCTGTGTGCTCTCTGTGGCTCTACATGCAGAAATTCATGTAATTGGAGATCCAAGAGCCTTAAACAAATCCAGCATCAGGAAAGGCAGCTGAAGTCAGCTATTTCTTCTGAAGTGTCTTGAGAGAGCTGGTCATACATAGCTCATTCCTCTTCTAAGGGGCTCCTTCCTTTCCAGTGTTCTCCTCCTGGAGTGAGAGCTCTTCTGGCTTTCTGATTTTTGTATGTTTCTTGTATCTCCCGTGGAACAAGACAAATATTTTCACTCCCTTTGCATAGTCCACAACTCATCCTATTCTCTGAGTTCAGCAACTCAAGATTTCGTAAAGAAACTAAGTACTGCAGGATCAAATTTAACACAATTAGGATACCATCTAGGAAAAAAATACCTACATCACCTCCCCCAAACAGAAAAGCACATTTTAACAAAAAATACATTCCCACATCATGCTTTCCATATATATGTCTGATTGCAAAATACACTACCTTATAAAGCAGATTATGAAGTTAATGAACTGTGATTTCAAATCTATTTGTACACGTTTTCTTTGTTTAAAGGAAAAAAAGTGTAGATTTCCAATTTTTTTTTTAGCTTACCCTGAGGTGTATTTAATTTTGTGTTGTGCGTGACATATGGATTACATTGCCTGCATATTCATTTTTGTGCATATACAGTAAATGGGTTTTGCATGGTAATTAACAGTGCTGCTAAGCCATTCATTGTGACAAATGAGCTTCAGGTTTTTGGGTCTGACACTTAAGTCACTGTCAGGAAAACTGAATCTGTAAATTCAATTTTGCAGGGACCAGACGGACTGCCAGTAGCAGGATGTTGGCATAAGGTACAGTAACATTAATAATTGTATATCCTTTATCCTCTATATCCATACTCCTGTCCTGAGTAATTTTGCTCCCTGCATGATGATTGTTTGCACTGCTGCACGTGCTTTAAGCAACAGCTCACAGGCCTGGCAGACATGACGTTATGCCTTGGGAGAGCAGGATTCCAGCAGCTTCAGGTCTTGTTCCCCCCAGCTCTAGACTGGTGCTGGGAACATCAAAAACTTGCTAAGCATGACAAATCATTGTTAACACTGTCAGCAGAATGCCTTTTCACAGGTTTGCTCGGGCTTTTATCATGGCCAAGGAAGCTTAGGAACCACCTACGGAAAGGCTGCACCATGTGCTCATGTGCCTTACTCAGTCCATACTCTACCAGCTGAGAAGTTAACAATGGGTTGTCTCTTTGCTGCAGGGTTCCAATTATTTCTTTTCTAACAAAAACTCTTCTGCCATTGTAATTATAACTCACAACCACTGCACTGCCTGAGTGCTCTGATCAGCATCCTGGGTGCAGTGCTCAGGTAATTTGTAGCACCCAGAGCAGCCAGGGGTTGGAAGTGCTACTGGCAGCCTGGGAGAATGAGGAGAGACATGTCCTCCTGTAAAATGAGGATTTGATCCAGACTTGGAGGAGAATCCTCATTCTCCAACAAGAGTTTGACACTGAAGCTGAGTGAAATTACAAACCCAGCTGTAAACATGTGGTATGTGGACACAGCTGGAGTTAACAGCATGTACTAACTGATTGCAAACTCTCAGTTAGAATGTGAGCACACCCTTGGTATATCAAAGGTTTAAATTCTGTGTAAATTGTTTGGATGTACCATTAATATTAAAAGAAATATGAATGCCAATCCTTATAGTATTAACAGTAAGGTTAGTAATGAATGGAGCATTTCTCTGATTAAAATGTTTGTTTGTGTGTTCTCTTTCAGTGATCTCTAAGCATGAAGCACAATATGTAAATAATGTGATATATTTTGATCTTTTTAATTTTTGTATAAAAAAAGGAAAAAAAACTTTTGACAGTAATATATTGACCTTTTTTTATACTGGATTCTGACATTTATGGACTTGGAAAATAATGTAAAGCTCCCAAACCCATACCATTGCATGGCAACACCAGGATTTGCTAAAGGTACCAATGACAGTAGCTGAGGATGAACAGTGTTCCCTGCTCATGCTGCAGTGTGAACTAACAGTACTGAACCAGCCTTGTGTGCCTTACTGCATGAAGGAGAGCAAAATCCCTGTCCTAATTTGGCTCTCAACTTCATATTTGCATTGTACATGCACATTAAAAGGGTGAAAAAACCTGGCTGAAAACAAAGAGAAGAAGGATGCAGCCCTAAAAATGAAAGAAGCTCCTGTCTACTGTCTGGTCAAACAGGAGAAGGATTTGCAACCTGCAGAGGAAACAAAGCCAAGCTCCATCCATCGCTACCTGCTGTGGGTGTGATGGGAACAGCAATTCTGGGGGTAAACTGAACAACCTTGACTGCCTGTGGTTGTTTCCTCTACAATCAAGAGAAACCTTTTTCCCAAGAGGAAGCACCTCTGGGTCCTCTTCTGGGGTCTGAGCCTGAAGATGTGTGAGCACTTTGTTACTGTGGAACACAAGTTCCCAGGAAGCCTCTGCTGCAGAATTTCAATACAGAAAACCTGGCAATACTTTCAGTGCAGGGAGCTGCAGGACAGGGAAGGCTTTCCTCAAGTCTTTTTTTAAACAACAGGGCACATAGTGTTGCTCTTGGGGTTCCCAGAAACTGGGAGTTTGGAGTATTTAATTGACTTGGTTTGTGGGGTTCATTTGCTCTTTATTTCTTCTTAGTTTACATGGTTTTAACTGTAAACTAACTCTGTATTCTCCTCTTGTTGTCTTATTTTTCTTAACCTTTTCAGTCTATTTTGTTAAATTATCTCTTCTCAGGCACGTTCCATGCAAAGCAGGGTAATAGATAAAATCATTATTATTTTGATATCTGCATATGCCACTGTGGGATCAATTAAAATTGCAAACTATTCCACAGTTCGACATTTTTTAAGATGTTGAAAAAACAGCAATTGCGCATCAGAGAGCCATAAAAAATATTTCAAAGAGGAAGAAGATGGCTTACAGCCGAGTCTGTTCAGCTTACAATGAAGATCAAGAAGCAACCAGATTCCTTTACAGGGAGGAGATACTTTGTATTAACAATTTTTTAAACTGCACAGAGAAAGATATACAAATACTCATCCAATGGGTAGAAGTTGAAGCCACACAAACTCAAAACAGTAAGCTGTGGATTTTTATTGGTAAAACTGGTTAATCCTAACCAGATCAGTGATATAATTGCTATCACCTTTATGCCCTTTTCATTTAACAAATCATGTCTGGAGGAAATACTTTGCTCAATGCAAGTTGCTGGGTTCTGTGTAGGGGTTTTAGGTGAAATCAGGAGCCCGACTGTAATATCAAACACGATATTATGGCTCTTTGTGGCCTTGATCTTAGAGAATACAGAAGGAAGGCAGTTTTGGTGCACTGAGTAGACCCAAAACTTCTGTGAAGATTCTTGCTTCACTGCCACTCTCACTGCAGCTACTGCCAGAGAGGGCTTGAGAGAGGGATGTGACCATCCAGGTGCACCCTGCCCTGTCCAAGCTGACCTGTGCTGGAGGTCTTGCTCCAATATTCTGAACACAGTGGGAATGTGCTTTGTGCTCCACACAGGTAGGGTGATGCCTGGTGTCTGTGAGTTCTCATCTTGAGTTATCCCAGGAGTCAGGGTGAGCCTGTACTCTGTGCTGGTCAATGCTGGAATGGCCACCAAGCTCAGGAGAGGTGACAGAGCCTCAGGGCTGCAGGCAGTGCATTTGTTACCTGGTTGGCTGCTCAGGGGCTACACCTACACATCACTGGCTTTGTGGCTGTACTTGGCATCTCTACCAGTTACTCACCGTTTCCTTGGTCACCATACAGATTAAATCCATGTTAAATTCAGATCAACTAACAAATCAAGAAACAACAATTATGTAACTCAAAACAGCAATGAAAATGCATTTTATTTACTTCCATTTCATGTTCTCGGCTATCACTTTTGGCGTAGGGGTTTTTAAAGGCATAAGGAGCCGCTAACAAGCTTCCACTGGCCTTTAGTGCTTTTGAAAAACCCCTTTAATGTCCCAAATTAAAGCTAAAAAATTTTCTGTGAAAGGTTGAAGGCAAATCTCTCATTGATGTCACCAGGAAGATCTGTAATTGTTCCCTTAATGTACAGTTGCCCTTCCCATCGTCCCCAGTCATCTCCAAACTAAAAGCAGTTCACTATTCCAAACCACACTGTGGGTTTCTACACTCAAATTCCTGCACATGTTGTGTTCATGGAACTTCTTTCAATATCAATGAGAGTTCAGTCCCCAGAATGACTGCAGAAAGCACAAGAATCTGGAAGTGTCCACAAACAATCTACAATGCAGATAGAAAAGTCTTGTTTTACATACGCTGGCAAAAACTAAACAGCTTTCTATCTAGCTCCTACTTGAAGAAGTTTGATATCACTGAAGCTACAAGACAAGCTAACCTCCAAAGCTTATGAAATTATATTAAAATTTATATTTTCTCTGAGGAAATACCCCGAAGTCCTATTATCTTCAGGTAAACAAGTCAGTATTCCGTCTTCAACTTGTGGAATATCCAGTGCTTGTAGGCATCAACTGTGACCACTGCCAGGCCTGCAAAACATTGATACAGAATACCAGAATAGTGCTTTACCCTCTCACCGCTCTGCAAGGCCACCATCCCCCTCCCAGCACAGAGCCTCTGCTGCCGCAGCACCCAAGCCATTTGTTTGTAGTGGAGGAAGGCTGGAATTACCACTCTAGCACAAGAGTGCAGCTGTATCCACCCCCACCAGTGCTACAGCTAAGTACCAAACCTTTTTGTGATCCTCTTTGGAAATTCCCAGGAAAAGGCCCTTGGTTCTGCATGTACAAAGATCATCTATGCCTCTATGCATCTATGCAACCAGTCAGGAATGTTCAGGACATTGGACTCACTGCTCATGGGCAGTGGCTTCTCTGGACTCCTGCTGCTGCCACTCCCATCAGGAATGCTGGCAGGTACGGATCCTGCTGCACACTGTTGCCGCTTTGGCTATGAGGAACTCATCTGAGGAACCAGTAGGTCTCCTGGATCTCTCCCCACTCCTTGGGGGTGGTACATCCACTCTACCAACCCCTGGTCACCAAAGGAGCAGAGCCCTGTGGAGGGCAGGGAGTGGATCCCCAGCAGGGCTGTCAGTGGCACCTGAAGTCCTGCCTGGTCCTCAGCTGAGATTGGTGCATCTGGCCTTTAGACACTGAACAGTGTCCCTGGTTCCCTGCTCACGGCACAGAGCTGGACCTCAATGACCTTTAAAGACTGTTCCAAGCCCAGCCATTCTGTGATTATCAATCATATCATTCAGATCAACAGACTTTATTAGAGAAACTCTTGGGTTTTGTACTGATTCCACAGAGTCTAAGAGGAAATCTGTTTAAACTTCCATGTGCCTTACACACAAACATATTTAGAAGAGCAGTTGTTAAATCCAGAGCAGTCATGATCTTACTGCAGGGAGTTGAAAAGATGTGCTTTGCTCTGCAAATTCATGCCAGATCAGTTGATTATTTTCTTCTTCCATATGAAAATGTTTATGTGGGTCTTTCTGAATACTTTGTGAATAGCTCACAAAGACAAATTTTACTTCTAGGTAGTACTGGCAGTCTTGCTCAAAACTCAGTCATGATCTCAGCCTTTCACAAAGCTTAGGGCGTTTTCCCCCGAGGAAATCTCTCTTCTTTTGTTTTCCCCTCTGGTTTGAAAGAATCTGAGACTGCTTTACAGCAATTCCAAAAAGCAGCTGAATGTTACCACTATATGTCAGCAGCAATGAAGATGATTGACAGAGAGGCTGCTAATGTTTATGAAATGTGGGTCAGGCTGAGACTGAGCCACTGATTTTTCTTGATCACTAAAGTATTTGGTGTAACTTCATAGATTCATCAATAGACATTCTGGGTAACACACTGAAATTACTGATATTGGGGGAACCAGAAACTCAGACAAATATATTTTTGTTTTTTAGCTGACAAAACAAAATTCTTGCCTCTAATTTAACTGCTGTGAAAGCACAGTGCTTTCCATGAGGTTAAGCCAGCCATGTCTGCTGCTGCCCAGGAGCAGATGACACAGAGTTTTCTGTAAGGCTTGTTCCATTTCAAACTGTAGCTAATGACCATCTTTCCAGTCACCACAACATCCTCTCTCTTAACACACTGTAGCCCAATGGGTTTTGGAATCAAAGTTCCAGACTGAATCATAAGGGCACAAGAACTCTCTTGAGACCCCTAAAAGGTTTTTCAGCCACAAAGCTCTGCAGGCAAGGCTGCCTTGCCATGACTCACAGCAAGTGCATTCCGTGACTGAGGCTGGAGCTGCTGCTGGCTGTGGTTGTGTCAGTGCTGGTGCTCCAGGAGTGCTGGTGCTGCACCCAACTGTGAGTATGGGAGCTCTCCCTAAAGCTTCTGGGGAGGATGGATTTGGGGAAGAAGGGAATAAGGCAAAAAAACCCACGTGTGTAACTCCACAGCTTGAGAGCTTGAGAGGAACCTTGCCAGAGCATGAACCCAATAATTTGGCCTGTTCTGATGGGGACAAATGACATTAATTTAGAGTTTTGCAGCTCAGTCATGGCTTGACCAGTGAATTCAGGAATATTTCTTTGGATTACAAAACAGGTGAAATCCCAAACTGGAACTGTTCCCAAGTGTCAATTCATCGATACTTTAGTTTAAAAACATCATAATCAAGATATTGCCACATGCTTTGTTTTATTCCCATGGGGAGTCGCCTCTTCTGTGTGCACTGCTTCTGACACTTCCTGTATATATAATGGTGATGAATTTATTTCTGTATGGATTTTTCTCCTATGTATTTAAAAATAAGAATATTTCTTTTAATGGTAAGCGACTTTTTGATGTGTTTTCTTTTTAGGAAACCAATACATAAAATATTTAGATGAGCTTTTGTCTTCTGTAATTTCAATAAATTTAGCATTTGAAATCCTTAAGCAAACCAGCAAAACATGTGGGAGGATTCAGCAGTTTAAGACATCCCATGCAATGATGCAAAGTAATCCATGGAAAATGACACCTGTGGTTTTAAGATTGTTATAGTAACCACTACCCTGGGTAGAGTTTTGGTTTTGCACTCAGCCAAATATAGCAGGTCTTGGGCAAGAATGCAAGAACTCACATACTGTAATGCATAACTGATTAAAATAAGTAATAAAAATTAATTAAATTATTAAGATGCCATAAAGTTTCCAGCTTTCTCATACTGGTAGGTAACTCCCCTGGCCTGTCCATGTAAGATGTGCATTACAAAGGTGACTGCTGGTTCAATGCTGCCCTCTAGAGGAGACTTTTTTTAAATAGAAGCAAATTTTATGCAAATGTTGTGCTGTGACTGTCTCTTCATTTACAGCTCACCTGACTTTTCTGTAACTCTACAGTTTGACTAGATACTTGTAAAATCACAAGTGCATGTGACAGAAACTTTAATTTTTTCCAAATCTGGTATTTCTTTCTTGGGAAATACAATTGTATTTTTTCAGTCCCACTGTTGCCCAGATAATTTACAGCATTACACACATATAATCTACCTATAGTAAGTTTCCTGACAGATTTCTATTTTTAACATTTTAAGCATGGAAGGTCGGAATTACTTCCTTTGTAGACAACAGATTTCTCTCTAAGATATGCAAAATATTAATAACTACAAATGATTAAGATATAAAAATTTAAATGTCCCCAAACCACTCATCCTGGGCAAACAGTGCAGGTATGTGGCTGAGTTTATATCAGTGAGTTTGGTTCCAGTGTGCTCTAGCAGAGGAGGAGTGTCCAGAGGTGGAAAGAACCTCAGTATTGCTTTGTTTAATTTGAAACTCCTGGTTTTTACCTGTTCAGGACAGGCTGACATGCTGAGCAGCACAGCCAGCCTTGCAGAGGTCTAACCAGGAGATTTTCAAGTGAGAAGTTACATATATGGATAATTTCAAAAGGCCTGTGACACTCTAACTTGCCAAGGCAATCACTGTGGCACACACTGAACCTGGCAACTTTACAGGACAGAGTTTATGTAAGCATATTTCTTGACCCTTTGCAATAGTGTTGTTTTTTTTTAAATAAAAAGGAAGGGCCAGAGAGAAACATCTGGTCACTCTAGTTAGTCCAGTCTCAGTGTCACTTACTGGAGTCACCTGCCTTTTAAACGTGTCCCTGGCACTGCACTGGAGCTGGCTGTGATTAGTTCAGCTTGAAATACTCCAGAGCTCCACTTGGGGGAATCTATTACAGACTGAAGCAAACCAGTGAGTAAAAAACCAATTTCCTAAACTTTATTTTCCCTGGTTATAATTTATATTTGTAAGCTAAAAATTGCTTTTAGTACTTTCACATCCCCAGGTGAACTACTGCAACTTTGCCACGTGGTTGTGTCCCATTGGATGGCACAACACAGGAGATGTGTGACTGTTGTGTAACCTGAAGCAAGTGCTGAGAATCTGTCACTTAGAAAGGAATGGAGGAAGGACTTAGTAGATTATATTATTGTATACTACTGTAGAGAGCCTAGGGGAAACCACAGGAAGGCTGGGAAACACGAGTTTTCCGTGCATAAGAAGTTGAATTATTGACAAGAGAGTGGAGTAAGAAATACATTAGTTACATTTGTGGTTTTCCTATGACTTAGGACAAACAATTCATTCCTATTTTCTTAAGTTCTGCTAGAAGTTGCCTTAAGTGTGGTTTCATGGAACAGTCAGCTCACTTCTGTTTCAGCTCACTAGTGTGGTTCCTTACATAACTTAGATATTAATGAACAGAAACCTAAAAGGGAGGTGACCCAAGTATCTGTAAATGACACTGATCCCATTTGCTGCTTTTTATTATACTGTTAAACACCGTATTTTAAAAGTTCATTTTACAGGAATTTATTAAGTGTAGGTGACTGCTTATCAAACTTGTATTTCTGCAATTACATTAACAAATTAGAGTCTGGTTTTGCATAGCAAAAGCACCCATGATATCCACTAAACTTGTAAATTTAGCAGGAAAGGTCCTAAGCTGCCATCAGTGCAAATGAGAGCTGGAGCCTGTTGTGTTTGCTGGTTTGTTTCATAGACTGCAGTTTTACAAACAATTTCATAACAGCTTTTTGAGTTTCAGTTTGGGTTTCTTTTTCTGCTATCTTAAAAACAATCAAAAATACTGAATATGAAGAATGTTCAGCGCAAATACCACAGTCAAAACTGAAAGCCCCCTGCTTTGCTGCATTACATGACTTTGGACAGAAATGACACAAAACTGGTGTGTACACAAGCATTTGAGAAACTGTACCTGCTGGTATCTCAAATCTGTATACAGTTTAGAAGAATACATCCAACATGTGCCTTATCTGTCCATATTTGTTTTGAAATTATGTCAATAGAGCTTAATCCTCTACCATGTTATGCAAGTGTCCCTTATTTATGTGAGTGGTTGCATCACTCCAGGGAGGCTGTTCAGAGGAGAAAGGGCTGTTTGTGTGTTTGCAGCTTGCCAAAAATGAGTTTTGAATGTATTTACATGGTATTTTATACAAAGCTGGCTAAATCTCTGTATATGACCGTTGAAAAGAAATATATAGATATTAAAATTACAGAAAATGTACTTAACATCTCCATTTGCAAACCTTTTGTGACTTTTGATCATGTATGTGCCACAAAAAGTATTCTATTTACTCTTCTTTGGGGAACAACTACTTTAAAAATGAAGGCATTAATAACAGTATTTCTTATCCAATGTTTTAACATGTTAAAATGGTATTAATTAGTACTACATCATGTATTTCTAGTTTAAAGCTGTAATGGACAATACATTACCTTGAGACCTAAAAAACCTTTTTTTCTTGTGCTTTTTTTAATAAAAGCAAAGACTATATTTTAAAAATGGTCTCTCTGTACAGATTACTTTTACAATTGTGTGAATATGTATAATGAACTCTGCATTTGTAACCAAGAGTAAACTTTCCAAATTGTAAATGTTCAGGTTGTTATTATAAATAGCTAGTAAATATCTTAACCAGACAAGAGTCCAAATAAAGATTAACAGCCATTATAAACTTTTTCTCCACTGTCTTTTGTTAGTTAAAATCTGATCTTTATGAAACAATGTAGTTACTAAGTTCAATCTAACTTTAAGTACATAGCAATTTGGTTTTGCATTCTCCATATTGCACAAAATTTAAACTGCTCCTGTGTTCACCAAGTAATTGCAAATGGAGATAATTATTGGTGGCTATATCTAGTGAGGAAAATCTGGTAACTGTAGTTTTTAAATTATCTGTTCTGTTTTTCTAGAGTTTTTAAAAATGTTAGTTTAAACCAAAAGAATGTGAACGTGTATTTGGAAGGAAAAAAATGTGTCATTTTCTAGAATCAAGTTGGAAAAGCTGATGAACTTGATTATGGGATACAACAACTGCAGTAGCAGAACTCGATGCATCACAGAACCTCCTTTCTGGTTCTTTTTCCTATTTTTCTTTAAGTAATTCCAGTCAAACAGGAATGGAGTAAAGATCATTCTAATCTGATTGACAGCATTTCCTTTCTTAATCCTAACTATTACCTGCTTTAGGATTGGCTCTGAAGGAGTCAGCCAGGTGTCTACCTATCTGCCACCAACCAAACACAGGGGTACAACATGTAAAAAGTTGGGTTTATTTCTGCTTTAACAATGAAGTATGTGGAAGAATTATTTCAGTTCTACCACCTTGGCTACCTGCTCAAATTATTTTCAACTATACAAGAAACTTCCTCAGTGTGTATTTAAATGAAGAGTGCTATAGCTGTACTAATGATCCTGAAGAGCCAGTTCCTCCCTACGAGGTGAGTGGGATGGGGGGCTGTATGAACCCGAGCAGTGTAAAGCCCTGGGGTGGGTGGTTTAAGGGTGAGCTGCCAGCAGCCCTGCAGGGCCCCANTCGCGCCCGGGCTGAAAGCAGCGGCAGCGCCGGAGCGCCGCGCCCGCACAGCCCGGTGCGCTGCTGTAATTAACAGGAATTAGCCTTTCTTAAGGAGGGGGATTACGAAACTGCACTGTAAAACCCGTATGATACCGAGTGCGCCTGTTTAAGAGTCTAAACTGCTTAGAAAGCGTTTTCTGCGAGCCCGACGGAGGAACGGCTGGGGCTGGAGACCTTGCTGGGCCAGGCGAGGTTCTGGCTCGCCTACTATTATAGCCCGTCTTTCAGGAAACTAATTATACCAAAACCGTGATGGAATTAACAACAAACGTCTGCTCTCTTTGACAGAATGAGGGACAAGACTCAGTCTAAACTTCCCATTACTGGTGGTGTTTCAAACAGCCTAAGAAAATTCTATAGACCATCCCAAACTATGGCAACACAACTCTTTTATTTAACTGTGGGCATATTTTCATATCATATATATTTAAATTTAAGGCTACTTTTATGTGTTGTATAAATACAAAAGTTGGGCTGAAAGTAAATGCTGAAATTAGAATTATGCCAGTAACGTGCACCTGAAAAACACTACACTGGGTATTAAATCTTTTTCTGATTTGCCCTGCCACTGGCAACAAAGACCCAGCCTCTGCAAGCACTTTCTTAGCATCTTTTGAACACTTAGGAGAAGCTTACAAACCCCCAACTGTTTTGCCAGCTCTCACAGTAAGTATCAAGATACCTGTTGGGGAGGGATATTGGAGGACTTTCTTACTTCACCATTGTCCTCTGTCACCCATTTGACAATGGTTTTGTATTTATTTATGTCAAATTATTTCTGTATAAGCCATCTTTTACTAGATGAAGTATGGAAGTTTGGCATTGCCCTTCAGTCTCAAATCTCTGCAACTCCTACTTAGGAAGATGTGTTTCTATTTTACTTGTTTGGCAATTCATTTAAAAAGTGAAACAAAACAAATGCACTTAAGTAAACCCAGCCTTATAAAATCACTCGGTGTTCTAGCTATGGTTAGTGAAGCTGTAAGTCACCTGCAGCAAACTTCACCTGCAGCAAACTATCTGGAAAATCAGGATGTTGGCAGGAATAGCAAGAACATAATAAGAATAATAAAAAGAACATAGCACAAGGTAAAAGACACAGAAGAACAAAAAGGGCAGACAGCACAGACAGTAAGGAATTGCAGTTAAGACAGGATGAAACTATAGAGGCGAGTCCTACTGCTGTGGCTAGACCCTAGAGTAGGATTTTCAGGTTTGGAGTGTGCTTTCTTCCTGTTAATATAAGAAAATTTGAGTACAAGGCCTTTGGTTTAGGGGCCAAAAGCAGGATGACTGTGCCAGCAAACAGGAGAAATGCCTTTTACCAGTAGGATAAACTAAACTCACTAAGATTTATTTTGTTTTCTGATGCTTGTCATAGCTCTTCTTGCAAGCTGTTTTTTCCTAATGATCCAGTGAAGATCATGAAGGCAAAAGGCCAGTATATGTATGATGAGAATGGGAGACAGTACCTTGACTGCATAAACAATGTTGCTCACGGTAAGCTAAAGTCATGGTACTGGGTGTTATTTGATGCTGTGGTTTTTTAAGCAGAACAATCAGTACTTTTACTGAGGTTGCACTGTGCTGGGGGAGGGGGTGTTTAATTGGAAAAGTGGAAGGAAACTTTCTTGAGTGTGTAGTTTGGGAAATTACAGTGGTTTTGAATTTGGGTGTGTGAATGTGCTTTCCAG
Source organism: Ploceus nigricollis (assembly GCA_013399945.1). Classification (NCBI taxonomy): domain Eukaryota; kingdom Metazoa; phylum Chordata; class Aves; order Passeriformes; family Ploceidae; genus Ploceus; species Ploceus nigricollis. Next base: position 1,422,772 of record VXBC01011365.1, read on the forward strand.
ACTTGCTTCCTGTCCTGTCTTCCTAGAAATGTGTCTAAAACATGCAGTTTTGTTTCCATGGAAACTCAAGTAAAGCATCTCACTGTAAAACGAACAAGTGACATTTTGTTGTTTTTGTAGAAGTTGCTGTTAAGTGTATAGTCACAGAACCACTGCTCAGTGTGGTGCTTTAATTGTGTATAATTGACTGCTGCTTTCTTACAGCATTTGAAATCTCTCTAACCTAACCCTACTAACCAGGGCTAGTAATTCTTTGATAGTAAAGCTTACCTGCACCTTCCCAAACTCCTGAACTGTGTAAATGCCTAAATCCAAGCATCAAATCAGACACTATTTGTTTTAGCATATCAATTTCCAGTACTAACTACAAACCTTGAATACAGTAGGAGGCAACTTCAAACTTTCTGAGGAGCACAAAAATGTTTTTACAAGATGTACCATTATTAAGGCCCTACTGATAATATCTCTGTACTTTTAGAGAAATATAAGTGTTAAGCTGGCATATGAATGAACACCATGGGTACTATGAAGAACTCTCAAACCACTCTCCACATTCTCTTGCAGTTGGACACTGTCACCCTGATATAGTAAAGGCAGCCCATGAACAGAATCAATTGTTAAATACAAATTCTCGTTACCTTCATGACAACTTGGTTGATTATGCAGAGAGACTTTCAAAAACACTACCTGAGAAATTATGCATGTTCTATTTTTTGAATTCTGGGTAAGTTGGGTATATTAGAGTTGATGCTGGGGCTTTACTAGGTATATACAGATAAGTACACACTTTCTTATCAACAACCAGTTTCATTCTGGCATGGATGACTAGATACTGACAAAAACATGGGTTTGGTTCTGCAAGCTCTCTCTACCTGGGAACTAAATTCGTGCTTTATTTAAGAAGGGTTTTATTCTATTTGTAAGACCTTGGACCACAAAACAGTAAAAATACTTGCTGTATTAGTTTCTTGTCTGATTTGTCTTCTGACTTGACAGTTATTCTCAAAATTAAATTTACCAATGCATTGCTTCTGTTGGGGAGCGGGGGGGACATATTCTTAAGCAAACTTCATCTGAAGAAAAAAAAAGCCAAGTTTCTGAAGTAGTTCCTGTACTCTGGCTTTTTAAGATGGATTCTGTTCTGGTGAACAGTCCTACCTAGTGAGTGCTGATTACTAAGGAATTTGTGCATAACATGCATCGAGTTCTGTCTGTTCTCTGCAGACACAAAGAGCAGTGCAAGGGAGGTTAGATTTCAAAACTCAAGATATCCACAGTGAAACAATTATTGAATTTTTCCATTGTAGATCTGAAGCCAACGACCTTGCCCTGAGATTGGCACGGCAGTACACAAAACACGAGGATGTTATCGTTTTAGACCAGTGAGTACATTGGCAGTTTGGGGGTACGAGGCTCAGTTTTGGCCCATGGTCAGAGCATTTCTGAAATCCTCCTGTAGTAGAAAGACTGTAACCAGTAAGTATTTTTTCCCTCTGGTCAGTACTTGCCAGCCCAGCCCTGAGAGCTGTGGTTGGGCTCTCCAGTAGCTGACAGCTGTTGACACACTGGAAGGAGGCCAGCAGTGGCCTGCCACGATGGGAGAGGAGCCATAGCAGTGAGAGGTGCTGGGTTTGTTCAGCTGCAAGAGACAGCCAGGTAGATTTCACTGCAACTACAACTGTCTCATGGGAAGGAGCAAAACAGATAGGAGCCAGGTGTGAAGATGTATGGTGACAGGAAAAAATACCTCAGATGTAAGTTCAAACCTGAGGAATTTTGATGAGACATAGGAAAAAAAAGTCTTCTGCCATGAAGGGAGTGAAATATTAGAACAGGATGCCTACAGTCATTTGAAACTCCATTGTTGGAGGATATTCAGAAATAGGCCCTTCCCATTGTTCTGCAATCTTGTGATACTGCTCAGGTGTTCCCTGCTGTGATTCCAGTCACTGGTGCAGGCAAACCAGTGCTAAGCCCTGTCCCTCTGCATCCTTTATATTAAAAAAAAAAATCCAAGTAGTTGCAGAGCTGTTCTCAGCTGAAGTTACTGAATTTCTTACCAGGTGATAGCAGCTGGCTACTTTTTACTATTTGGAATGCTAATACTTAAGAACTCTTGATACTGAGAAAATTACTGTTTAGTTCTGCCAATTGTTTTTTAAGTGCTTACCATGGACATCTGACATCTTTGATTGACATAAGCCCATATAAATTCAGAAATCTAGAAGGACAAAAGGAATGGGTCCATGTGGTATGTACTTCAGCTTATACCTACCAATTACTTGTCAATTGAGTGAAGTTGTTTTTATGACATATTGAATATAGGATACTGTTCCTTTGCATAGGCTCCTGTTCCAGACACATACAGAGGACTTTATAGAGAAGACAATGAAGATTCAGTAACAGCCTATGCTGATGAAGTAAAAAATATTATTGAAGATGCACATAAGAGAGGCAGAAAGGTAAAACATCATTTCTTTAACTGTTTGTCTTGTCTTAGAAATGAATGTGCCTGACTGTAAGTGCAATTCAGAGTTACTAAACTAAGTGGTATGAACTTGTGAAAAAGAAAAGATCACATTAATAATGAAAAACCATCTAAGGACAAAGAGCTTGCTCCACAATTTTCTGTATTGTGTTCAAAGATTATATGCTGTGTTTCAGATTGCTGCATTTTTTGTTGAATCTCTACCAAGTGTGGGTGGTCAAATCATTCCCCCAGCAGGATATTTTCAGAAGGTTGCAGAGTAAGTGGTCATTCATTATCTTTTTTAACTTATTTGGTAAATAGATAATTTTCTGCCTGCTGTATCATAGAACTTGATAAGTAGGAAATTACCCAAGCCTTCATGTTAGAATGTGAACTTTGTAAATGGCAAAGATCTGCTTATGAACACACAGCATACAATATAGGCTTGTATATGTTTGTTTCCTTGAAGTTTGCAAAGTAACATTTTCTGCATGTTCCTAAACAGTAAATGCTATGTTCTCTTTCCTTTTAAGAGACAATCAAATCTGTTATGTTACAGGCATGTGCACAAGGCAGGAGGTGTATTTATTGCTGATGAAATTCAAGTTGGCTTTGGCAGGGTTGGCAAGCACTTTTGGGCATTCCAACTTCAGGGAGAAGATTTTATACCTGATATTGTCACTATGGGGAAACCAATAGGAAATGGGCACCCACTTGCTTGTGTAGCAACAACAAAAGAAATTGCAGAAGCATTTGCGGCCACAGGAGTAGAGTATTTTAATACAGTAAGTAAACAGTTGCCCACTTCTGTAAAGGAGCCTAAGGATTAAAATTAGATACTCATGCTGTGTTTTTATTAGTATTTTCCACACAGTAACTAAAGAGGAACTGTGTTACTGTACTATTTCTGTCTATGTTTCTAGTCTATGACTCTGTATATTGGCTCCATCTGATAAAAGTAATAGTATGCTACTTTTATCACTGAGGCTACACTTTCAGTGACATGATTTCATCTTTCTTCCCTTTCCATGGTTCTGTGTGTTCCTTTCCTGGGCTCAGTTTGGTGGGAACCCTGTTTCATGTGCCATTGGATTAGCTGTGTTAGATGTAATTGAGAAGGAACACCTTCAGGCTCATGCCACAGAGGTAGGCAACTTCTTGATGAAGACACTCAAGGAGCAGCAAATCAAGCATCCTATCATTGGTGATGTCAGGTATCAGTGCCTTATTTACATTTTTAGCTGCTTTCTCTTTGGTTCAGTCAGTCCAACAACTCAATCCAACAGATGTTGTTTTGAGAAATTAATTAATTTTGTGTTTTCAGCAAAAATAAAGAGCCTCCTATACAATTAAGTAAAACAAACTTGAGCTTATCAGAAGTCTCACATACTTTGCCACTCTGGGCCAATACCATTTGATCAATTTATTAGCTGCTAAAGGAGTTCACTTTCCTCTCTGAACTCAAAGTTCAAGTGCACAGGGTACAGAAGTGATGAACTAGATGGAAAGCATACTTAACATCCTGTCCTGCTATGCCAGTGTGAGCAGACAGAAGTCTCTATTACTACATTTCTTCAGAACAGCAAAACCTTCTTCTAGCAGTAGCCAAACATCAGGTAATTCTCATGCAGTAAAGGTCTGATCTTAAAAAAACCCTCATTTTTTTAGTTTACTTGTAGTTCCTTCCTCTGACACTGACTCTAACAGACTGACTGTTTTTATTTCTGTTACAGAGGTTGCGGCTTATTCATTGGAGTGGACTTAATCAAGGACCAAGCAGAAAGGACTCCAGCCACAGCAGAAGCAGAGGATTTAATAACAAGGTACAATCATGGGGTTCCTCAATAGGGGGGGCAAGCACACAGACTACCCCTCACACTCAGGAGTTGCTAAAATACAACCAACTGGCCACAGCTGAAACCAGTCAGTGTAGGAAGGCACTGTGTGATAGCCTGCAGGCTGGTGTGGGAAGTTTTTCTGAGCTACATGCAGAGGTAAATATAATTCTTTGTTAATGCTCTTTCCAGACTTAAGGAAAAATATATTCTACTGAGTACAGATGGGCCAGGAAGAAATGTGCTGAAATTCAAGCCCCCAATGTGTTTTAATATGGAGGATGCAAAATTTGTTGTGGAGACAATTGACAAAATACTAACAGGTAAAAAATGATCAAAACTCTCAAAAATAGTGGGTGGTTTTCTGAACTTTCTTGAAGACAATGCTGAGCTACTGAGCCTGATTTTTAGATAATGCTAAAATGGAGCCAAGATGGTAAATGCTGAGCACATAGCCTTCCCTTCTCAGTTACTCTGCACTGAAGTTCTCCAACAAAACTACTTCCTCTACAGATGCGTGTGTCTTTTAAAATAGCTTTGCTCTGGCTGAGGTTTGAGTGTTTAGCTTATCTAAACAAGTACAACTTGTAAAATATGTCCACATGTTCCTGAAAGCCATAATCTGTGTACTTTTACCACTTAGCTTTTTATACAGCTTCTACACACTTAGCATTAAGAAAGTTAGAAAAGCCATGACTTTTTGACATTTTTTACACTAAGTTGTTGCTTATTCTCTCTCCAGATATGGAAAATGAATGTCTGAACCAATAGAACACACCTATTTGTTCCACCTGAGCAGGTATTTACCTATAGTCACCCAGTAGTATTCAAAAGCCAAGGTTCCTAAACATAACTTCACAAGCACTGTCAGAATAAAGCTTCCTCAGAGATGCTTTTACTCAAAGTTTGCAGGAATTTCTGGGGAATCTCCAGGCACACACTTGTGTACATCCAGCATTCACAGCTGCCTTCCATCACTCTGACAAGGGCCAACGTGTCCCAGACATGACTGTCTCTAGAGCATGCAAATGACTGCACATCCACACAAACAAAGCTTTTCTGCTTGCTGCTCAATGCCTCCAGGCTCCAGCCAGAAGCTGATCCAGCTGCATAACCACTTCTCAGCAGATCTCCCCTTAAGTGTTATTTCAGGTTCACAGCTGGTATCTCATCCTTCAGGATCCATTTACCCCTAGACTCAAAGTTTGTGGGTATCAGAGTAAGACTGGTCCTGTTAAGTCTTCATAGTCTTGTTATCTCTTCATCTGTTGAGGTCCCTCAGTAGGTTGCCAAGAGAACATCTAGCTACAACTCAGTTTGCTGCATGCTCATGAGCACAGTACTTACAGTTACCACCTTGGTAACAACACCCTTTGGTACACTTAGTACTTCTTCAGACTACTCTAAGAGACAACCACATGTTTAGTAGAACTCTGGACAGCTGGGCAGGAATGCACCTAACATGGTCATTGTGAGCAGTGTAATCATTAGTGGCCTCAACCACCCTGAGATTCACAGTTGCTATGGCCCTGAGCTAAGGAGAAATATGTTTTTAGTTCAGTGTATATTAGTATAGCAGGCACAAGAAAAATGTGTTAATATTTTATTTAGCAAGTTAATGGAAAGACATACAGCTGTTTATACTACTTATTCTTAGGAACAGAAAGATTACTTAACAGTGTCAGTGCAAATTAGAGGCCTAATGACTTAATGTACTTATCTGTGGTCTAAACTAAGCAAGAAAAATGCCTTTATTTTCTACAGGAAACCAAGAGTGCAAAAAGCCTCTTACTAAGTACAGTACTAGTAAGACACTTACATATAATGTAAGCGAAAATGAGGCAATGAAGTAATTTCTTTTAATGATACTTTTACAAAAAAAACCATAACATTATTTTCTTTCCATAGGTTTCAAACAATGTTCAAGATCTACTACTAAGAAACATTATTCTACTATAATAATGCACATTTAATCTTCATCCTAGCATGTCTCAGACCAGATAAGTCACCAGTGATTTTTCTGTTTTCATTTATATTGTTTTTAGTAAAAGCTCTAGGAGAAATAAATTTTACAAGAGCTTGTCTTAACTCTGGCAGTGTGGAATTGGCTTTTATTGAAAACTGCATATCTAAAACTAATTATAAAGGAGGATTTTTCTAATGGGCACTACAAAATACATTTTCTAAATTTATGCACTTTCAGGTTATGACTTTTTCAAATTAGGATGAGCCAATGGGTGTTCTGATATTTTCATGTCTTCAGCTACCTATGCAAACACCATTCCAGGTGCCAATACACCCAGTCCTTCCCAGGACTCCGATGAGTTTCAGCAGCCAGTGTCAGAACAAGGTCCCTAAGTAGCACTATATTCAACAAACACTCTGAAGCCACCAGGTTAAGTCAAAAACTTCAGTTTCAAATTCCTAACATCAAACACATGAGGGACAGACAGCTGAGGGCCATGGCTCCCAAACCACTTCTTACAAACACAGTCTGTCCTGGAGAAATATCTGAGTAGAATTAGTAAATTAAGAGAAGTTTACAGCCATAAGCAACAACCTTGTGTACAAGCCTTTACTTTTACGAGGCAGTTCTTTATATCACAAACTTTTCATGCAAAGAAGAAAGGGAAAAGCCAGCTCTGCATTTAAGTACCAGTATCCTCAGTTTCTGCCTAAGGCCACATCACCTGTTAAGGAAGCATTACCTGAGCACCTACTTACAAAAACCACCACAATAACACCAGCTGACAAACTCTTGCTAGGACACTACTAGCCAGAAGGACTGCAGCACAATGGTCCTGGTACCATGCAACTTTCCCACTGGAGGGCCAAGTGCTTGCTAGAAAAATATTCTGCTACCCCTTATTTCACAGAAAAAATAATTGAAGTATGTAATAAAGTATTTAAATTTTGAGACAGTAATACTTCTAAATACTGTACTCATTTATTTCAGTGATCTGCTGTTTTTTTATTTGCAAGCAAGTTGGGCTGGAGGTTACATGGTCCAGCTGTAAAGTTGCCAACTGTAAGATTTAAAATCTAATTTTTTTTTCCAATACTCAAGACTTCCACCTAACACCAGAAGAGTCTTACAGACTCTCTGAACTTACAAGCAAGTTTTTCTTTTCAAGGACAACCAGCAGGGAGCAGCAGATTATAGTCCATGCAGAAATAGCTGCATCCCTTGTTAAAAAAACTGGAAAGGTCACTAGTAACACATGTTTGTTTCTTGTCTTAGTTACTTGGTTTGATTCCACTTCCAGGTGTTACTTGTTCAAAGAGAATTTGTTACAAGAAAAAAAATATTGCCAGATTTTAGCTTTAAAAGGAGATTAATATCAAATTGATCACTGCAACAAAGATTAGAAGTTTACTTTGTGCAGGAGAGCTTGCTACTTATATTCTGCAACAAGACAGGCAAATCACATGACACTTATTGCCTTAAAATAGTAAACTAACAGTAAAGTCAAAAAAGGAGAGTATTTTTAGCTAGTCACTCATCTCTAGAGAAAGAGATGTTTTTTCCACCCACAACTGCAGTGGAAGGTCTTTTAGCCTTTTCTGTTGTACAAAAGGCTGCAAAAATTCAGACTTTGCATTGGTAATTTATTGTCTGTCCAACCTGCCTTTCAAGGCAGGTATATACAGCCTATTAACAACTTGCAGACAAGTCTCAGACTCAAGACAGTGAAATTTGCAGGAAGTGCAGCCAGCTTCTTGAACACCTCTTGGCTCCCTCCTGCAATGCTGTCCAGACTCCCAAGCCTTACATGAACCCTACAGCTCTGGCTCCTCCTAGCAGAGCCCAAAGCAGACACCACTACAGTTACTCTGAGCCTCTGTGCCTGCCTAGAGCAGAGCCACCACCTCACCAGCACAGCCCCACCACAGCTGGGGCTTCTCACCTGAGCTGTCCTCCACAATCTCCAGGCAGAAGTGACAGCAGGTTTTAGCTGCCACTTAACTGCAAGTGAGTACAACTACCAACACAACCTTCTAGTTTTAAGATTAAAAACATTTAAGCACAACTCAATCTATCAAGGTACTGCCATGAACTAAGTTCTGGGAACAGGATACTGGTGTTTTACTAACACATGAGCTGAAGAATGGCACAAGACACTAGATTACGCCTTTTTTATTTCAAAAGCTAGGATAGCTTCAATATCCATGTCATGGTGAATCAGAACACATGTAAAATACCTTACAATACATTAGATTCCAAAAAGGTACCAAAAAGTACAGTAAAATTAACACTTCCATTACAGGAAATGTATGACACAAAAACAATACAAAATAAAAAGGTGGAAAGTGACACTGGTTCCCTAAGATGCATCTCATTCTGTACAACTGGAGTAATGCAGAGTCCATAGTTAACTCCAAGAGGCAGTCCCTAGATGCAGAGCTGCAGCTTTAAGCAGACCCTCAAAATCAGTTTCAGTTTAACCTATTAATAAAATCATTAATTAATATCTTCAGCAATGCTGAAAATTACACACCACACTGTCTAGACAACTAGTTATTGGTAAGTATTAAACATGTAAAACATTTCCAGGGAGCTCTTCCAAGTAAGATGCACATTTAACAGGCCATAGAAATTTATTGTAAAGTTAAATTTGGTACAGAACTGAAGTATCCATCTACAGCATTGTATACAAAACCTATGCAGTCATTTTCCAAAAGAGACCATGCCACTGCATACCTGAATAAGTTTGATCAATATGGCTTGTAGTTATTCTGATGACCACCACGTCTTGGTGTCTTCCCATAATTTGCACTGCCTTGACCTATGAACAAGAGAACAAATGCATTAAACTGCTAATTAGTTATGCTTGCTTATACCCAATACAGTTCTCTTTACTTACTGTAATCATAGCCTGGTCCATATCCATAATACCCATATCCTGAATAATCATAGCCTCCATAGCCACCATAACCTTGCTGATAGCCGTATCCTTGATTCCCATAACCCTGGTTCCAGTAATTGCCATAACCTTGATTCCAATTTTGACTTTGAGCTATAGAAGGGAAAACCATCCACAAAATCCCATTTTAGTACACACAACTTATTTAGAATGTGTCCATACTAAAGTAGTGTGTGTGGTACTTACCGCCGCCTCTTCCACCTCTGCCTCTTCCTCCATAGCTACCTCTTCCTCCACCACTACTGAACTGTTGCTGCTGGTACACTTCTTTTGGCTGTGCTACCTTAATCTCACACTGCAAATAAAAAACAAGGAAGAGTATGTAAAGTGTCTCAGAGCAGCATTGCCCCACCTGTGCACCTGAGAAGCCAGAGGTTCCTCTGGAGGCAAAGGAGGTGTACATGCTGTGTTCCTGGTCAGGTGAGCAACACTAATGCATATCCAGGGACATCTGATTTATTGTGCCACCTGGGCAAAGGTAAGTCACTGTCAGCCTTTCCAAGAGGCCACTGCTTTCAGGGCATTTTATCCTGCCTAGTCCCTACCATCAATTTCACCATGGAAGAGGTGCTGTGCTCTCCTGTAGGAGCCACAAGGCTGCCCTCTCACCTGGCACAACCTCCAGGACAAGGCTGCTGCTGTCAGACTGCTTCACCTGACCTGCACTGAATGAACAGTATTCTGAGAAATGCACCAGAATGAGTTTTCCTGGCAGCCACTGTACACCCTACACACATTGTATGTGGATGGACTGTACCATACCCCTACCAACACCTGAAATCACCGTTTATCAAATACTAACAGGTAAAACCAACCAGAACTGACATTTCCAGGACAGGTTCCCAGGCTGCAGTTCAAGCTGTCAGCCAATTGCCAGGTTCCTGGATCTGTGCACAGTCCAAAATTAAAGCTGCTGTGCTGCAAAAGGAACAACAGCACCTGAGCAAGCCTGGCTTGGAGTTCTGCACCACAGGACCTTTAAGGTAATTCTGCTTTTTATTATCTATGGCTATAACACAAAAACACGTCAAAGATATGATACAGAAGTTTCTCAGCTCTCTTGGCATTTAGGCATTCATCTCTCCTGAAAACAAACTTCACTGCTAACCAGGGACTTTCCCACTGCATTAAGTTTGCCAAAATTTGTTCTGTATTGTGTCAAGACCAGTCTTAAACCAAATGCAATCCAAGTCAGTGTAAGACAGTACGACCCAGTGTAATAAGGCCCTGAAGTTATGTGGTCAGCACCGGCCTCAGAGCAAGGGAACAGGGACACCTCGAGTCAGTACACATCATTTGCCTCCAGTCTCTCTACATTTGTTGATCCCATGAGCCTCTCTCCATTAGCTATTCCCTCAGATGAGCAGTCAGCTGGTCAGAGCACCTCACACCACCCTTACAGTAGCTCCCATAACCAGCTGACCAAGCACAAGCTTCCATAAGTGTACATTCACTCCTTGGATCCTTGTAGTGGGTTTACATGACAAGGTTTGGGTAGCAGGGGGGCTGCGGAAAGGGGCTTCAGAGAGAAGAAAGCAGATGCTGCCCCCCAGCAGACAGAGCCAGTTTCAGCCAGATGCTTGCAAAGTTAAGCATCTGCAAGGCTTTCATTTATGCAAGTGCTCTATGCTGAAAATAGGCATCTACCTGTTGGAACAGCTTACACTGCTACACTGATACATAAGCCAATTTCTCCACCTATGAATGCAGTTAGATACTTAATATACAAAAGGCCCTAAAATAGAACAATTAAAGCCACAAGTATTGTCAAAGAGCTTTGGTAGCCCCTGTGACAGAACTTAGGGGAAAACACCGCCATGGTAAACTTCCATCTGTCCTTACGGTAAATTTGGTACTTTGACACAAGAGGTCTACAAAAGCCTTTTCAAGTTATAGATGTAGAGGTATTATCCTTGGACAAAGAGTTACAAGTCAGAGTTTCTACCTTGCTTCCACTGACGTTATGGAATTTCTTCTCCAAAACCTTCTTCACTGGATCCTCTTCCTTGAAAGTGATGAACACAAACCCCCTCCTTTTGTTGGTCTTTGGATCCATTGGCAGTTCAATTGCTTCAATCTGAAGATGTGAAATACTATTTTCAGACTCATGTTTTAGATGAACAGTTAAATGCACAGAAACTGGGACAGCAAAACTGTTAATTTTCGCTTTATGCATTTTATGCAACACCAAAGTTGCAAGCCTTTCTATGCTAACAGTGGCTTTCAGATCAGAGATTTCCATTTTACAACTCTTCAAACTGGTTTTAACATCAGCTAAAATGCTTTGAGTTTAAGACAAGGGTCTCTAACTAGCAATGGAAGCACCTAGTGTAGTAAGTGCCACCTTTGCTCTCAAGTTGGGAAACTTCTGGATGTTACAGAAGGCTTGATACATCTGAAGTTAACTTACTTTGAAACTTGGGAATTATTAATAAACTAAACAGCAACTGAAGACTATACTTTCAGAGTTTACTAAGACACCATTACACACCTCTCCAAACTCTCCAAAGTATTCCCTGATTTTCTCTTCTGTAGCTTCTGGGTTTAGCCCACCAACAAATATTTTCTTCACCGGATCCTTTTTCATTGCCATGGCCTTCTTGGGATCAATTAGTCGTCCATCTAGTCTGTGTTCTTTCTGTTCCAGAACCTAAAAGACAGTTTGGTATGATTAACTCAAGCTGAAAAGTTTCCCCTAGAAGTTAAAGATCTAAAATATTTAGCTTAAATTCACCTTTTCAACACTCCCAGGTTCTTTGAAGAGAATAAATCCAAAGCCTCTGGATCTTCCTGTGTTAGGGTCCATCTTTATCGTACAGTCAGTTACCTCACCAAATTTGGTGAAGTAATCTTTCAAGTCTTTTTTGCTTGTATCCCAACTGAGGCCACCAACAAACATCTTCCTGAAATTTCAAGGAGAGAAGAGCTATTCAGATTCAGGAAGCACTAGAGAAAAGCACATGCAGTAAGATGCTCAGTGGTACACACCTCAGCAGCATTGTCAGAACAGGACTGTCTGTTCCAAGTGCAACACCTGCATCTTATCAAAAGCTGCTGATATTACAGGAGTGAACAAGGGTGGGCTTCTCCCCCCTCTTTTTGAGGGAATGCCACAATGCACTCTGCCATTGTTTAGAAGATATAAAAAATAGTAAGATTAGCCTGAAATATTCCTTGCCAGTAACTTACGTTCTTAACGAAAGTATTCTATAATTTGCAAGAAAGCAGTATTGATTAGCAAGTACTGCCAACTCAGTTTTTGCAAAGGACAGGATCATTCCAACTGCTCTGAAAGCATTCAGCAAAGAATAAGGTATCAAAAGCAAAGTATTTGAGCTCTCTTAAGTTTTGGTTAAACAGCTGTAAAAATTTGAGTCCAGGTATCTCTGACCTCCAGTAAGAGTCACATACAACAGATGGGACTTTGGACCTGCCTTAACTACTATGTTGTGCACTTCCTCCTGCTTAGTTACTGAGTCTAGCTCTGTCTTCATCAGTACTACAGGAGTCTCTCCATCCTCAGCCTTTAATTCCAAGTAGGTGGATACAGTTCTTCCCTGCCCACTTTCCCATACAAAATACCCTCTGAAGAAGGACATCTAGCTCAAAGAACTAAATTCAAGGCACAATACAGAAGTGAAGCTAACAAACAAAACAGTGATAGCAGGCAATAAGACATTTTTCAAATGCTTCACTTCAAATGAAAACATTAATAACATGGCTGCATTTTCTATTTTCATAGTTTCCAAGGTAACAAACTAAGCTTTTAAAAGCATTCGAGCCTTTTTATCTAACTATAGACTGAAGCAGTTTAAGTTGTTATTACTCTTGTTTGGAGGCAACCTAGATTGGCACTAGAAAGTAGCAGCACTTCAGAAATTAAACTATGCTTTAAAAAAATTGGCTTTTGGTGTTTATGTCTAACTTTGCAATAATCGGCATCTGTTTATGTACAAGAGGGAAAGGGGGGGGCCTTATGTGGGTTTTTCCCTTTTTTCTTAAATTGGGTGAAACCATACCCTTTTATCAGCTGAAGTCAAGTTTTTTTCAGCAGCCCAAGCTGTGCACTCTTGATGAGTGCAGCAGGAAGCACCGGGTCCAAATACAGCGTGTGCTTCCTGCAGCCATTACAGCAGAGCCTTGGAGGAACGGCCTAGCCAAGTTTATTCAGCCTTTCAATACTGGGTCAAAGAAAGGGGCTTGGGGGACTCCTCCCCATCCCAGCAGCAGACTGGCTGCTCTAACCTGTACGGACTGACAGGCTTTCCACAGCACACCCTATCATCGCTGACCACACTCACAGAACAGTCAAGAGATTGGGGGATGACAGGAATTTGTCTGGAGGCAGCTTTGGCTGCTTTATGGCATTGCCACATGCTAAACTCACCTCTTACTACACCACTATGTGTTACACTTTGCAATTTGCAGTGCTTTGTTTTGTAACTGGAAAAACTGATACCTGATTTAAATAACACAATATTTAAAACTTTTGAACCTTTGAAACTAAGACAAAATTCCCGGTATTTGGTTTTTCCTTCAGAGGCCACATAAACTGGACAACTGCACCCTTAACACACAGTCATTTTTCCCTCGAGTGTATTTGTGCAGCTAAATTTAAGCTTATTTTAGCTCATAACAAACACTGTAAAATCAGTGCCTTGGACAGCACTACATTTTTCCCATACGTCAGTCCCTCTGAATAAGTGCTTTTCTAAGAAGTTTCGTTTCATACCAATTTGGGTCTGAAGCTTGTCACCTCCTGTTCATGAAAGGAAAATACTATCACCCTTATTTCAGCATAAAATACTAGAAACAGTGAAGAAAAATTCGTACAGAGCTAAAAGGCCTGGTTCACAATCCTTCTAGTGTCTGCAAAGAGTACATCCGGCTCCAGCTCGTGGGAAGCTTGTGCAAGTGTTACTCGTTCCTTTATAGTCAAAAATCTATTGCACTGGCTTCAACTCTCTGTTTAACCTAAGGCATCTGACTCTCTGGTTCAGAGCTCAGCGGTAACAAAGGGAGTTCCAATTAAATACATGGGGTAGCCTAATAACAAAGACCTGCTTCAGAAATAACCACGTAATCTTTGTGTCAAGTACGTGTGTTTATTAACACACCAACTATGATAGGAAAGAAATTCCTCTTGTATACACGAGGATTCCGCTACCAAAGCACAGCGAAACTACACTGACTCCTCCAGAAATCCCTTGCAAGACTTAAGGCATTTTCTGACAATGCTGCAAAGTAGCACACCAAAATAGCTCTTACCGATTTAAACACACCGCGCATTATCTCAATCGTGCTGATTTTCCCTTTACTTCCCTTAAAAAATACTTAGGTTACCCCCGCTGTCTTCCAAGGCCAGGATTATTTTTTATGTGCTTTACACAAAACATTCACATTTACATCGACGCCAGTGGCGATGGGCCATGCAATCCCCGCAAAGTTTCAGCCGGCCCCCCTCCCCCAACAGAAAGCAACTCCTTCCATCCGCCCCTTTCGCTAAGGAGGGAAAGGATGAAGAAAACGCGGGAGAGGTAAGTCCCCTTCCATTTTACAGCGTGAGACGGCAACAGCCCCGCTCAGCGCCCCTCCCCCAGCCGCCACATGGCGCCAACAAAAGGCAGCGCCAGAACAAA
>VXBC01011366.1:11307-21821 GCA_013399945.1 Ploceus nigricollis
CGTATCCATGTCCTCAGTGGTCACTAAAGGTGTCAATATTCAAGCCTGATCACTGATTGGTTTGACCACAACTTCCTGAAAAAACTCACTTCCCTCTCAAACCAGGACAACTTGTTATCAAATTAACTGTCTTGAAAAGATGAAGAGCCCTGAAAAGATTTTGTGAGTTTGGAAACATGAACCTAAAACTACAGCATGTGCCTTATGCTCACTAGTGAGAGTGATATCCCATTTTTAACGGGTAATTACTGCAGTATGACAAATGCGTAGCATTAAGAGCTAAGCTTGTATGGAAGGAGTGTTCATCTTTGGAGTTTTTCCCCCTATAATGTGCATTTAATACATTCATAAATTATTTTATTTATTATATTTATCCTGCAGCATTCTGAAAGCTAAAATTTGATATAATTAAAATCAACTTTGCATTGACATTAGCAGATTCCTTTGAAGCAGATTTTTAATAGCCTCCATAATTCAGAAGACGGAATGACTTTTCTAAATTTTGTGAAAAATAGAAAAGTATTTTCCTAGGTGACCCAAAAAATGTGTGGTTTATTCCATTTTTCTCTACATCAATCCATGCAGTTTGTGTTACTGTCCCTTTAAAACCTGGGAACCAAAACAGAAATTGCAGTTTTGACCCCAAGTTTGCAGGGACCGGAGGATTCTCAGGTTCTCTTTAAGACAAAGGGAAGGCACACAGAGCCCTCTTCCATTCTCACTGGGTTGCCAAGAGAGTTAGCTGGGGCAGTAAAGGAGGTTGGGTCCTGCTTGGGCTTGTTCCTCTAGCAGAAACCCCTGGGCCAGTGCTGACGGGACACCAGCGGGAGAGAACGTGGCTCCCAGATCGCCAGCACAGCTCCCACAGCCCACCTTCCGCCCAGCCCCAGATGGATACTTCTTCTCACCAGATTGAAGGAGGGAAACTCAGCCCTGGATAAATCTAACTGGTTTATTGCAAGGTCCAAAGGTGATGGAAAGGCACAGGAGGCAAAGTTAGGAAGTGGGTGCGGTAAATCGAAGGGGCTATAGGATAGGGTAAACGACTTAGTTGTGGGGCACCAGGGCAAGTTCAGAGTTCATTGGAGGAGGGTCAGTATATATATACACTGCAGTGGGTAAGAGAGGTTGAGGGATACATGATCCAATCAGGAAGGGTCGTGGGAAGGGCTAGAATGGAGTGAGAGTATAACAACCAAATACATGCCAAACAGAATGGGAGGAAAGAGGGTTTTACAGGAATAACCAATGAGGGAAGCAGGGTGTATGGGCTGATCTGGACAGAGGGTGAATACAATAAAATGCTTTACGAAAATGGATACACTTGCATCAAAATACACAGAAGGGTATTCTGTGGAGAGGCATGGGAGAATAACACAGTGCATATCCTAACTCAAACAACCACACTTTCCCAGGGCATTCCGGGGGTCCCTCTAACACCCCCACCACCGACAGGGCAGGTTCTCTGAACCAAGGCAGCATGAGGCAGAAGCCTTTGTTTGTTTCTCTCTGAGGTCTGTTGGAAGTTGCCTGGCACAGATCTCCAAGAAACTGCAAATTTCACAATCCAAAACTTTTTCAGAGAGAATTTCACAATACGCAGCTGTACCACCAAGCTGGAGCTGTTGGGCCTAGGGCTATTGGTTTCAATGCCCCGTGAGTCCATTTTCTTTCTCCAGAACACAGCAACAGCTCAGGACTGCAGCACCAACATCGGCTGGGTCCAGCTGGCCAAAAAGAAGCAGAGGAACTAACATCACAGGGGTAAGGTTGAGCTGAACAGGGCTTCTCCACCATCTTGTCTTTGCCCCATGAGCCACGCAGTTGACTAAAGAGGTAGACGTATTGGGCAAGGGATTTGTCTGTGTTTGGAGTTAGGTTTCTTCAAGGAATTTTCTTCACATTTGTTGCCATGGAAATGGCAAACAGATGTTGATCTTAGCTGGGGGTGGAGCAGTCTTTTACTGGCTTGCAGGGGAGATGGTTGTTGTGGTTGGTGCTGGATTTTTCCAGCCCAGGGGGTCTGGCGCTGCTGGGAAGTTTTCTCCTGACTGCCTATTGGTGAGGCCACTGCTTACAGTGAACTGCCAGTGGACTAGGACTCACTCTGCAGCACCCACCCTCATCAGGAGAGACTCCTACCATCTGCGTGGGTATTTCCAAGGGAAAAGACTGGGCCTCCACCTCCTCTCTCTCTCTCTGGAGAGACCACCTCCCAGCTGCTGGTAGACTAGAACTTCACTAGAGCCACCATTGCCAGGATACTTCACCAGACACCTGAAAACACAGGGAAACCAAATAACCTCCAGCCCCTCTAGCTTCTCTCTCTTCCCAGGGCCACCATAAACCCCTTCGGAGGCTTCAGAGCATCCCCTT
Source organism: Ploceus nigricollis (assembly GCA_013399945.1). Lineage (NCBI taxonomy): Eukaryota > Metazoa > Chordata > Aves > Passeriformes > Ploceidae > Ploceus > Ploceus nigricollis. Next base: position 13,684 of record VXBC01011366.1, read on the forward strand.
AAGCCACAGGGGAGTCACTACAACCCCTCGGCCTCAACACGAGCCATCAGCACTCCCTCCCAGTTGTGGTCATAACTACACCACAGGACGGGAAAAGGCTGTTATTGCGTTTTCTTCTTTTTTTGTGTTGTTGCTGTTGCTGTTTCTGTTGTTATATGTGTGTGTGTGTGTGTGTGTGTGTGTGTATGTATATATGCTAGTAAAGAACCGTTGCTATTCCTTTTCCCCTATCTTTGCCTGAAAGCCTCGTAATTTCAGAGTTATAATAATTTGGAGGGAGGGGGTCATCTTCTCCATTTCAGGAAGGTTCCTGCCTTCCTTGGCAGACCCCTGTCTTTTAAAGGACACTCCACCATATTGTTTTGGTCCCAGGGAGTCCATGGGATTCAGCACATTAATATCTAGTGCTTATTACTGTTATCTTGGTTGTTGCTGTTTCATTTTTTAGTAAACAGTTATTTATTCACTTACATCTTCTTGCATTCATCTCTCCTTATTGGTGAAAGGGTTAAATTAATTAAAATTATTTAAACTAAAGGGCAGGGAGCTTGCTTCCCAGGCTCCACCCTGTAAATTGTCTTAAACAAAGACAAACATGTAATGAATTTTTGTTACTAATACTTAATTCCAAATATTTTCAGAATTTAGTGAATAAATTTTGAAATTTAATGTGAGAAATTTAAGTCATTTGAACTTCACAAACTGATTTCTTACCCTTCAAAGGGAAGTTGACAACCTGTACAAATACAGGAACTATAAGGAAATTCTGAATCTCTAGGTTCACATCCCTAACACTCAGTTCGGGTCATATGTAACACTGAACTGAGTCCCATTTTAAACACAGACAGGTTTAACAAGCCTTAGACATTTGTGTCTACAGCGACAAAAAAACCTGTCCCTACTGTATCTATTTGTTCAAATGTTTGAAAAGCTCAGCTTTTAGCTGATAGAAATGTTTCTCCTATTTTTAATATTTAAAGAGATTACATATTTAAAGAAAACCAACATTTATTTTTCTCTTGTGAAGCAAGGTTTCTATTCTCCTATTTATCTCTCTCTGCAAGAGCCTCAATTTGACATGGTACACACTATTCAAATGAGACTTGATCAGTTTGTTTTAAAATGGCATCCAAAATGACATATCCTTACTGGAAATACCTCATGCAATACAGTTAAGCGCTTCTGCCTTTTTCATGGTAGGTAACCATTGCGGTTTGACATTGGCAAAATGCCAGGCTCTCATGACATTGGCAAAATGCCAGGCTCTCATGAAAGCTGCTCACTCACCCTCCCCTGCTACAGCTGGACAGAGGAGAGAAAACCTAACAAAGGGTCCATGAGTTGAGATAAGGACAGGGAGAAAACACTCCAAGGGCAAAACAGGCTCAACTTAGAGATACAAAGTGAGTTTATTACTAACAAAATCAGAGGAGGATAATGAGCAGTAAAATAAACCCTTAAAAACACCTCTTCTTCCCCCAACCCCTCCCTCCTTCCCACCGGCAGCACAGGAAGACAGCAGGGTGGGGGGTTTTGTCAGTTCATCATCGAAGGTTTTCTTCCACTACACAGGGAGGGAGGTCATTCCCCTCTGAAACTGTGGGGTTCCTCCCACAGGAGAGAGTTTTTTGCAAACCTCTCCAATGTGGGTCCAATCTCACAAGCAGCAGTCCTCCCAAAACTGCTGCAACCTGAATTCCTCCCACAGGCAAACAGTCCTCCCGAAACTGCTGTGGTGTGGGTCACTCTTCCATGGGGTGCAGTCCTCCAAGGACGGGCTGCTCCAGCTTGGAAATAGGGGTCCCCTCTCTCCATCAGCTCTCCCACTGGATCATGGCCACCTCCAGGCATCTAGCTGCTCTGGTGTGGGCATCTCCCCCATGGACTGTGGATGTATCTCTGTGGACCCCGATGGGCTACAGAAGGACAGCCTGCCTCACCATGGTCATCACCATGGCATGCAGAGGTATCTCAGCTCCGGCGCCTGGAGTACTTCTTCTCCTGCCTTCTTTACTGACCTTGGTGTCTCCATGTTGTCTCCCTCACACGTTCTCACCTCCTCCTCTTCTGTCTGGAATTAAAACTGCGCCCTTAACTTTGTTTTGATTTCTTCTTAAATATGTTATCACAGAGGCATTACCAACATCTCTAATTGCCCCAGGCTTGGCCAGTGGCATGTCCATCTTCAGAACCATCAGTGATTGGCTCTGCAAGACATGGACACTTCTAGCAGCTTCTCTCTCATAGAAGCCACCTCTGTGGCCCCCCACTGCTACCAAAAACCAGGCCTTGCAAAACCAACACAGTAACAACAGTAACACATACCATACAGTCAAGTCTTTCCATGTTAGACACTAATATCAATTAATTATGTGAATTATTTTCACCCTACCATAAACTTTCCTGATATACTCTAAATATGTGACATTTTATGTAAATGTCTTCCAGCTGTGTAAAAAAGTGCATTTCATCAGCATACTCCTATTTTTGTTCAAGATTATTAATAAAAAAAAAAGCACAAGCTGTTACAAGTACTACTCACTGGAGAATTCTATGATGGATTAATTAGGGATTTTTAAGTGTCATTAAACCACAACACAGCAAAGATAATGCAAAATATACCATCAACTTTGCAGTCTGGAACAACACTGTAGAAAGCCTTCATTAAACACCATTTCAGTGGCTTTAGTAAATTTACAAAATTGATGAACTTGCACGAAATGTACGTAAATATATGCAGTAATATTTATATTAGTAAGTAACATGTGATATCTGAAAATGCACTTTTTACCACTGCAGGATCCATTTTTATTATAGGTGATTTAAAAAGGATTTAAAAAATAAATTTTCGAAAGTGATCCCATCAATTTCGCTCTGTATTAGAACATGGTTTAAATTTATACCACTGAAGATAGATACTTTTGAGGAGGTGATGGCAAATTCCTTTGTCCTTTCAGGCATGAAGTGTTTGGGAGCTTTGATCCTACCAAGTAAGAACAAGTAGGAAGAAATAAAAGCTACTTTCATAATACATTAAAATAAAATAGTCAACACTAAGCCCTGCTTAACATTTTCATACTATTATGCAACCCTTCAGATTAGTTAACAAGGCTTTTAAACTTAGTTTGGCCTGCCAAAGAGACACTGATATTTGATGCTGTTGAATGTGAAAACCACATTCTCACTAATTCACAAAGACAGCAGCCTTAGCTGGACATTATATATATTGACCAAGAAGCCTAGAGGGGAAATTGGAGAACTGCCTTTTATCTGTAACTGACAGTAGGAACACTTCTAGGTGTTTCTAGTGAGCAAAGGCAGACATTAGTTTAAAGCATTCTTAGTGTTAGGACACAGCAAACTGCTCTGCACTGCATCACCCCTCTTGCCTATAATGGCAGCATCAGCTTAATGACTCTGCTTTGCCTTGTACAATAAATGTAATAGATTAAAAATATTTTTTTACAGAACAATCACGAAGGTCATTTAAACCCTTTGATTTAAACTCTTTGATTTTGCACTGGACTAGACTGCTAGCATTCTGAGAGTGGCAAACTACAAAACTACAAAAAAACACATCCTATGGGGCACTTGCATACAACTCCCTTGGAACATTCAGCATCAGCCCACCATGCCTGCTGCTATGGGGCTGGAGTACTGCACCTGTGCACTCATGTCTTCAATGTGACATGGTTGTTTAATACTCTTCAATGCACATGTGTGGAATGCCCCTGTTCCTAAGAGGCAGGAATTTGATTGTACCCTCCTTGTGTTGCTAATAACTCTTCACTTGACCCAAACCCTAACTCCACCTCTGTGATACCTGATAAAAAACCCCATGACCCTACCTTTGCCTGGTCTTCCATCTTTGTCCCGCCCCTCCTCTCTGGGGGTAATAAATGGATTCTTGAGCTTTATGAAACAAAGACCAGTCTCGTTTGTTCCCATACCTGGCACCAGCAGCTGCACCCTCTCTGGACACAATGAACTCAGTTGCAATGAAACGCAACATATACGGTTATTTAATCTCTCATTGAAAGGAGTGTTGGGCTCTAGATTGGTCATGAAATACACTGTTACTACAGACATCATCAGCATTAGCAATCAGTGTAAGTTATAAATCAGTTATAATAGCTGAAACTAGCATATCTGATTATATGTATAGACAATATTACAGACAGCTGGAAAGACTGTTTCGGCTGACCAACTCACTGTAAACCAACTATGAAAATTGTGTCATAGAATCATAGGATCATTGAGGTTTAAAAAGACTTAGAAGATCATTAAGTTGAGCTGTTAACCTAGCATCATGGTAAAAGTTCAAGTAGATTTGACTCTGATAGCAAAAATAGAATTCTGAATAAAACTAAACTGGTATCTGAAAAATATTTCACAGGCATCAGAGAGGAAATACCCTGTGGTCCTGTGACATAAAGGCCAAATCTTTTTAAATGGCCTTCTGCTAGCAAGAACAAATAATTGCTGCAAATAACTTATAATTTATAACTAATAACTTATAACTTATTTACAAATAAAATGCTCCAGTACCTCAGTTCTGTAACTCAGTAACTCTTCTATAACTCAGTTCTCAAAAGAATTTATAACAGATAAGCCTAGAAATTCTGAAAAAACATCCATTTAGTAGATGGTGTGCATAATAGATTAGTTTAGAGGCAATACCCTATTCAGAGGAACCTGTTTATTAACATTCTGGTTTGAAAGCAAAACCAGTGAGAGACTCCAAGTCAGAAATACAATTTATTAGGAAAAGGGAAAAGGAACTAAATACATGCAATAATACAAAAGAAGAACCACTGGCAGAGTCAGAATACAACCTGACACCCTTTTGGTCAGGGTGTTGGTAGCAGTCCAGATTGGAATGGCTGCAGTCCTCCTGGAGTGGCAGATGTGGTTCTGTCAGAGCAGTGATCCTGTAGAAGGGTGTAGTCTTCCTTTGAAGGTCCAGTGGAAAAACCCAGCTGTTCCTCTTGGGAAGCAGTGGAAAGCCTGAGTCTGGCTTCCAGAGTCTCAGATTATATTCAGTCAGGAAGGCGTGGAGCATCCCACAATGGGATGATGTAATTTTTATCAGTCATGCAGTGACATTGAATAGGCCATTAACAGCAGATGTCTCTCCGCGGGCAGGAGTGGTTTGTGGTAGAGCTAAAGAAAACGGCCCATTTAAGAGAAGATAACTGCCACACTTTTGACAGATGGTAATTGAATACATCTTGAGTTTCAACCTGGGACAATTAAAAAGTAAAATTATGTGGTTAATCAAATTAGAAAATAGCTATTTATTTTATCTACTACACAATTAAAAACAATGTTCTAATGGCTCAAAAATAACAGTACCCAAGCATTTTTGATAAAAAGTAAAGAACTCAAATGAGGAACTGAAAGAATTTTCTTAGATTGTAAACAAAGGAAAAAATTGCATTCTTCTAACTTTGATCACTAAAATCAGAGAGGAAGTTCAGCTTTATTAATCAAAAATCAAACTCAGACTTGCATGCAATAACAATATTCAATGTGTTTGAGTTACACACATGCACACATATGCAAGTTTCTTTACAGTGTTCCAAAAATAGAATTTGGAGAAGTTTTTGAGATTAGAAAATTCCTGTAAAGGAGATTTAAATTTTAAATCACTTTTTGAATTAAGCTGTACTGCAGTCTTCTGTCATACTTTAGTTTGGGCATCAGTGTTGCTGTTTAGTGGTATATCAAGTGGTATACCATATGCGTATATGGTAACACACAGTTTTTACTAATTTGTGTAAGCCAAAAGAAATGGAAAAAAAATTCTGTAACCTTCCAGTGAAAGCCCGGCAGCTAAACTTCAGCGGGTTCATAAATTTGGATAAACATATAATTTTTTTTTTTCAATCTCTTTATCTGGAAGCATGGCTGGTAATGTTTCCAAAGAGCTGATTTTGTCCTAGGATTTCAAAATCTTTTTGGTTTCCCCAAGCAAAAAAAACCATATTTTTGTTTCTGCCACTGTTTTTGTATTTCCATTTCCAGACCTGGTTCAAACCAGGAAGGAAGAGCTATAAGAAAAAAAATTAAATACAATAAACAAATAAAATGCAAATTACCTTTTTCAACTATTAAAAAGGTTCAGCCTCAGGTTTATGTGAAGGTACATGTTCATTCTGTATCTTCAGTGCTAATTTTATGTCCCTGAAAGAAAATATACCATACACAAGATCTGTGGTTAAGATCTCTATGTAACCTTTGTAAAGGGTTTTTCCACAGCATTGGGTGTTGACTGAACATTAAATGACAAAGTGCTTTAAAAAGTCCTCCAGATGTCTTTCTGCATTTTTTCGCATTTGAAACAAATATAAATAATATTTGATCCAAACTTGCAGTTGCTTACAAAAGGTATGTTGGAGATACTGACTGTCAATACATATTGAACAAAAATCATAAGGGCACTAGAAGTAGTGTTTTAATGATCATATGCCAAAAGCCTGAGAGAAGAAAAATACTAAATATGCAAATCAAAATTAATCAACATCAATAAATTAACTCACATCTTTGGCTTTGGACTAAGAGTACTGCCCATTTACTTTATCATTGACCTATTAATTGATGGTATGAAGAAATGAAGGTCCTTGTGTTCTGTGCTACAGAAAGACATCCATTTCCTTACTGAACTCTTGAACTGAAGGAAATATATTTCCTATTTGGTCTTAGTGGATTAAAACAAGAAGTGCTGGCAAGAACTAAGTTATGCCAAGAATTACAACTGTTTAAAATGGTTTAAGAAGCCACAGATGCTTAAGTGTTTAGTTTTGCATAGATGGATATTAAACTTAAGAGCTAGATATAAATTGTCTTAAATCAGCATTTCCTTCACCATCTGAGATGCAAGAAAGTTTTCCATATTTTTCTGTACTGTGTTTTCCCCCAACACTTAAGAATGTGATCCTTTTGTTTTGATTTATTTCTTAAAGGAAGACCTGAACAACAGAAGGTCAGACAAGATAATACACCAACAGTCCTTAAAAAAATACAGCAGCTTTACAGATAGAATTGTGAATGCTTGGGCTTTTTTTTTTCTCTTTCTAAATATTTATCTAGATTCACCCCTGTTTTAAGTTACTTTTAGTACTTCATGACATTTGTGCATATTCAGAGGCTTCTTCAGTTGTGTTTTTACAAAAGAAAGGTTTGACTTCAACGAATCCAATACAAGTAAATGTCCAGACACACAACTTCAAATATGTAAATTGCCTAATAAACTTACTCAAATCACTTGGATTACTCACAAGTCTGTGGAGAAGTACTTACATAAGGAAGGTCAGGAGCATTGCTTTTGTCCTGGTTCTCGCAAGGACGGGGTTGATTTTTGCAGTAGGTATAAAGGGGTGTGGTTAGGACCTGAAGGTTATTCTATAGGACTGCCGCAGTAAGAGTGGCTTCAACAAACCTCTTTGGTCCCCTGACTTCAGGGCGAGCATGGCGAAAATGAAAAGGAGCGGAAACTATGAAGTTGCCTGAAAAAGAACTTTATTAAAGGGAAAAAACCAACAAACAACAAATGTGGAGAAGCCATATGTAATATGGGGCAAGGTCCAAACTCCTGAAACAAAGGGGAAGCAACAAAATACACATATATAGATATATACACATACATACAGTTGGGAGTGGAACATTCTGGAACTATAACCATATAGGGGAAACAAGTAACCAATAGGGGAGTAAAACTTGGACAACTGTCCTGGTTTTGCATGGGAGACATTTAGGAAGTGATGCAAAGCTTTTAGCCACTAGAAAGTTGTACACACCTCTGTGAAAAAACACATGTTAAAGACGAAAAACACCTAAGAGTTTCTTTCTTTTCTTCAGTCTCTTCTGTTACAACAAGGTAACAGGCCCCGGCCCCCTGTCTCAGCCAGGCCAGGCCAGGCTGCCCCTGCCACGAAGCCTAGGCCCCTTCGCCCAGGGCGCCTGCTGGCCCCGCATCGGCTGCCAGGCAGGGGAGGGAAGGCTAGGTCGGGCCAGGCCAGGCCACAGCTACAATTCTAACATCTTACCACTAGCCCAGGGCCGAGCTGAGTCTGCCAGCCCCCAAGAGCAGCCCCAGGCCGAGCCAACTCAGCTAAGATTCTATCACCACAACCACC
>VXBC01011366.1:21878-46833 GCA_013399945.1 Ploceus nigricollis
CCCTCACCCCTCACCCCCGCCCCACAAGGCATGCTGCTACTAAGTTAAACCGGCTAATTAGATCCTAACCAGCCCCCCAGCCACAGTTCCCACCATCTGTAACACCTAACCCGACCTACCGGGGTCAAGTTGACCATATGCAGGCCCCTGGTGAAATGTTAACTCTTTCAATGCTTCAATCCTCCCTCAAGTTGAAAAAAAAGAACAAGATGCAAGCATATAAAAGAACAACATAAAACCATCAAAGTCAGTGAAGAAAAAGTCAAGTCCCAGATAAGTGAGAGGAGTAGTGGATTTGTCTTTACAAACAAGCTGTGGGTCTGCTGGTAGATAAAACTAGCACTGAGAGATAAAAGAAACAATGGGAAGGATTCCACTGATTGATGAATGGAAAAAGATATTTGCTTTTACAAATAAACTTTAGGTTTGCTGATAAATGAAATTAGACATTGAAAGATGAAAGAAACAATGGGGAAAAAACCCTAAATTCCATAAGAATTAAAAATTAAAAGGGAGGGTTATACATTAGAGGGAAATCTTTGGTATCAGGCATATCAGAAAGCCTGTACCTCTCAATTACCTCAGCCAATGAGGAAAGAGAGAAGGGAAATGTGGCCGGGAAATTAGGATAAAAAGGAGGCTGCATCCTCCAAAAATTTGAGAGACCCCAGGGGAATGCCCCATGGCCTCTCCCTTTATTTGAATAAAGCAAAATGACTCCTCTGTCTCCTTTTTGGACATAAACCTCAGATGTTTGTGGATTAATTTTCCTGACATAAGAAAGATGAGGAGATGCCTTAATCTTAAAGCTAAAATTCTCTTATAAAGATATAGAGAAAGACTTTTTCCCTATAACACATGAAAGTATGGAGAGATGAAAGTAGATATCGAACAAAAGCCTCCATGCTAAAGTAAGCAGATGTTAAAGTAACTATGATCCTGTGAGAAGTTTGAACAGAGAAGAAGAAAAGAGTAATGAAAATCCTATACCCCCAAGAAGAGAAGATCTCTGTTTCCAGAGATGAAGATGATTTTAAAAATAAATAATGAGAACTTTTATCTTTAAACAGCTCATCTCTAAAACAATGCCACTGTCCTCTGGAGCCCTGGCTAGCTCTGCAATGTCCTGGGGCCAGTGATGAGACTGGGGAACTGGCCAGGCTGGGGTTTTGCCTGAGTCAGGACCTCTGTGCCAGATGCCCAGCAGCAGAGACCCCTTGGAGGAGTGACGAGAACCGAGTGAAGGAGGTAGGGGAGGCTCTTCAGTGGTGCAAAGTCCAGCAAATTTATTGGAAGAGGCAAAGGGAGGGAATACAGAAGAGGAGTGCCGGAGGGGAGCACAAGCAGAAAGACCCCCGAACACACCTGTGCACAGGTTTTTAAAAACTTGCCAAGCAGGGGGTGGATACAACAATACAACCAATGCGTAACTTCCAGGGTGTGGCTTTTGGGACTAAAACTAAATAATTAACCAACACTAAAACCCACCACACTCATTAGTACACCACCAAAAAAATGCCAAAATTAACGAAATCTCAAATTAACAAACCAAAACCACTACAACAACTTAACATAATAGCACTAAAGCTTATGGAAGAACTCTCAGGCTCGCCCTAAGTTGTACAAATTATTCCCAGGGCTGGAAACTAATGCCTGGTTCTTTTGGGGTAAAATCAGGCTGACTTCAAGTCACAACTGAGCCAGTTCCCACATAGGACCTCATGTCATTGACAGGGGAAGGGGTCTCTTCAGGTTGAGTGAGTGTGGTGCAGGCAGTGGTCAGATATTGTCTCTTGTGGGGCTTTCCCTAGTGAGCCATAATGTTTCTTTTCTTCTATCCTCTGTCATTAGTATTGCTGGTGTTATTGTTTGTTTTCTTGTCTCATTGTTGTTTCCAGTAAATTGTTCTTATCTCAACCTGCTATCTTTACTTTTTGTGTCTCAAATTCTCCTCTCCAGTCTGCAATAGGGGAAAGAAGGATGAGGAGGTAGGGAGTAAAGCAAGTGGTAGTGTGGTTTGGAGTTACAGTATAAACACTAAATTGGGGAGTACTATTCCTAAACCATGATAGCTTTATACTCTGAAGTATTCTGCACTACTTTGTGACATGCTGCAAATGGAGTCTTGAAACATTGTCTATGTGCAAGGACAGTTTCATAACTTCACACAACACAGCATAATAATAGTAATAATAAATAACTGGTAATAACATCTTCACAAATAAAATCCTACTATGTACCATCTACTGTTTTCTAAAATGTAATTTTGCAGCTAAAATATCAAATTAGAGACAACATGGCATTTTGGCAGTTTTTTGTGTTCCTTTCAATTCCCCAACTAGAAGCAATAGCAGATTGTAACAATACCCAATACACAACAGCTGCAATATGAAATCTATTCTTTCTGCAGCTGGTAACAAGGGTTGTGATTATTATTATTATTATTATAATTATATATTCTGTATTAAGTTGCATGTATTATAATACGATGATAATGTTACAGTACTCTAGGAAATGTTGACATGATATGCTGAAACATATTTGCCCACTTAAATAATTTTATACATATGGGGTCATTTTTAAAACTTAGCAGGGAAATTAAAACTGCTCAAGCTCCCCCTTTCAAGAGTGGAGGGGAAAACCAAAAAAAACCTCCGAGAGATTATATGTTAGTCACAATTTACTAAAGAAAATAGCAATAAACATAACAATAAAAAGAAAACTGCAAAAAGAGAGAAATGGATTAACCAACAAAAGCAAGATATCACCTGGTTCCATCTAGAGCAAAACCAAGGTGGCATAGGGGTCCCAGTACTTGACCATGTGGGCCAAGAGGACAAAGAGAAACAATGTGACAAACAAGTTCCCATGGTTCAACACCTTTCCCTGACCAGACAAACCATAGGGAATAGGGTCAAAACAGCTACCTGCAAAGCTATTTCATCCAAAGCAGGAATCACACTGACAGTAAGCTCTGTCCAACAATGGAAATGCGGGTACAGGCTCTCGCTCCCACCATGGCACACCAGTGATGAGTGGTGTGAATGCAGGGGCTCTCTCCCTCTCTCTCGCTCTTTCTCTCTCTGGGGATGGTAGCAGGGTTCCAGTGTGGCTCTGTGGCAGCTCCTCACCATGTGGGGCGAGGAAAGGAGAGGGGTGTGGCTCCAGAGCAGCTCCAATCCTCATTCTATGGCAGCAGGGTGTGGGTATTACAAAATTGCTCCAAAACAGGACCAGATAATGAAATGGCCCTGAGGTGACATCAGCCTGCTCTGGCATGTCTCCTTCCCTCTGAACCAGCCGCTATTGCGCCCTCAGTGACCATAGCAGCTTTATCTCAGTACTGAGCAGCCATACATTCACAGGACCCTTGGTCCTGCATGCTCTCCTTTCTCCAGTCCGGGCTAAAAGAGAGCCACGGCCCTTCCACTTCCAGCCCCTCTGCCTTCCCTGTTGAAACCATCCCCTCCCAAAACTTTGATGTGAGTGGTATGGAATATTCAACACTGAAGCTCAACTCCCTTGCTTTTTAACCATAAAAATACATATTACTGTGATTCTGTAAGCATTTCTGTGCATATGCACAGAAATACATACAACAATAAAAAGGAGTTGGTTCATAACCTATGCTAAAAACTATCATAAACTTTCTGAGAATCAAAGAGCTACAATCCTGGTCATCCAAATATGGGTGCTTAAGGAAGCGCTGAAGGAAGAAGTTCTACCATGTTTCTTGATTATCAGTAAAATAAATTGATTTCTTCACAAAAGGGAGATATAAAGAAATGGACAAAAATGGTTCTGTTTTTTCTACTTGTTTGAAGCACATATGCACCTACATAGGATTTCCACAGCAGGAAAATGGTATGATCTCTTTTTTTTTTCATATTTTGGAAGCTAGGTTTCTGGGAAAACGTGATAGGATTTTCTAAAATAGTATTAATTTTCTTTTTTTACACTGATCTAAAACATTAATACATCACTTGTACAAAATTATTCATTAATTCATCATTGTAGAACTAAGTAGGATTTCACTATCAGAATACTCTGGCATCACAGAAGACCGATAGCACACTGGGCTGTAGTCAGTAATGTAGCTGGTTGATTGAGGGAAATTGTTTCCCTTTCCTTAAAACCCAGAATACTCCATCCAATTTTTGATCCCCTCTGTAAAGAAGGATGTCGTTAAACTGGACCAAATTCAGTGGAGGACTACAAGAAGGGGTGGGGCTGGAGCACTTCCTGTGTGAGGAGAGGCTGAGGGACCAGAGACTCTTCCTCCTGGGGAAGAGACAGCTTCTGGGGAACTTGATGGCAATCCCTCAGTACCTACAGGTAGGTCATTGAAGAGACAGGTCCGGGCTTTCTCAAGGTATTTGGTGGGAGAATAAGCAGAACTGATCAAAAATGGAAATGGGAAGTTCCAAGATGAAACAAGGAAGAATTTTGTATCACAACAAAAATTACACAGTAAGCAGGTTGTCCAGTAAATCTGTGCAGCTTCTCTCCTTGGAGTTTTTGAGAAGTGAAGTAGACTAGAGACCTCTTGAATTATTCTCTAATTCTAAGATGTCTGCAGAATTACTGTTCTGCAGAAAAAAATCAGCAAGGATAGTTCACTAGTTATCTGTCATCAATATACGTCTGCCATTTTTAGAGAAATTAATGTATCTCCTCACTTCTATTTGAAACTGGAATACCTACAGGATTTGGTTCTGTAAAGTTAATTTTAGTTTGTCCTTTGAAAGTCCACAATATGCTTAAAATTCCAGAAATAATAGAGGTGTGTAGATTCATTATGAAAAAAGAACTACAAAGCCAGAGAAGGAGAGAGTAAAGAAGAAGAAAATAAACTTCCAAGGAAAATATATGGTTTGTTTTTTTTTCCTTCAGAACTTTGACCTCTAAAAATATTTATCATGTAGTTTATAGATACAACTTTTATAGGCTTAAAGGTATGTTTATCTGTTTATATAATTTGAAATCTGCTTCTTGACCATTTGTGTTTAAGTAAAATTTTCCCCTCTAAAAGTTTCACAAATCAGCCCAAATTCCTATAAAGCATTTTCAGCTGACCACACCATAGAAGAATATCTTTCAAGACAAAACAACACAAAAAGAGAAGAGGAAAGGAAGAGTGAGAGTGATGTACTGAGGTAACAGCATTTGTGGAACTATTACATCCCTCTTCCATTTCTCAGCCTAGGCTACTTCCCATATTGTGAAACTTAAAGAATTTTAAACAAAGCAGGGAGATAAAATATCTTTAAAATATCAAACAGAAGCAGAAAAGTAATAGGAAAAAAGCCAAAAGAAAAAGAAACCAACAAAAAACAGCTGGGATAGTTTTGTGGTTTACAAACGATATTCCCTAATTTAGTACTCCCAGTAGCCTTCAGAGGCTAAGACTTTCTATCCTCTTCCCAATACCCCTGTCAATGCCCACATCCCGGTACAGGAATCTCAGTTGCCTGGCTTCACTCCCACCTAGTTTCATATTTTGGGCCACAATATCCCAGCATCAGAGCAGGCAGATCACCAGGGACTCACCTGGCTGCTCACCCAGGGACAGGAATCAGTTGATTATCTCTGGCCCTGCCTATTCCTCCTGCAGTAAGGGCCCTGCTCCCTCTTCATCCCTTACTAAGCAAATTCAAGATTTGGTCTTGAATTCCTTCCGACTTTGAAAAATTTCATCACAAAGAGTACATACAGGAACATATACATACGGGGTCAGGTACCACACCCAGATGAACAGATCAAGCAACATTGTGGCCAGTTGCTCCTACCTCACACACAAATGCTTAGACCAAATTTTTTTCCCTCTCTGGGTAGATCTGTTATTATTTCAACTCTTTGTGCCCTACATGGAGCACCAATTTAGGCTGTTGTCGTTTAGGAATGGTATTCTCCAACTTAATACTCCCACTAAAAAGACCACAAGCTGGTCCCTTCCCCCCACCTCCAATGGAAGAGAAAAAGCAGAGATCATTGGGTGAAATAAGAACAGTTTACAGGAAACAGCAATGAGAAAAGACAATGAACAGTAACAGTGATAGTATTAATACCAAAAGTGTAGAAGAGTGGGGGTGATTCGCGTACAAAAATGCTCACCATGGACCAAGACAATGAAAAAACGGTAGACCATGCTGCCATGTTTTTACTACTGGAAGCCACGCCCTTCTCAGAAGCCAGAGACAGTTCCTTTCTCCCACAACTGGCAATGACATGAGATGGTATCAACTAACATTAAGGACCTGGCCAAAACTAGGACAGAAGGTTTGAGAGAGGTGTCAGAATTTTCCACAGCAGATAGTTTCATGTAATGACAAATTGAAACTGTCTGAGGGGTATTTTGGGAAAAGTTAAGGTCCATTCCTAGCTAAAATGAGAACACATAATTGGTTGTAGCCAACATCCTTTTAACCAGCTGAGTACTTGAGTCAATATTTGTCTATTTTATAGGAGTTTGATACCATAAGGCTATCCATCAACCGCAAACCTGACAAGTAATACCATTAAGCATACTCTACTATAACAAAGTGCGAATTTTTCTAAAGACTGCTGGCTTCAAAGCAGAATCTTTCTAAGGTTGTACTTTAACCAACTGAAAAAGCCTCAGTATAGAAGGCAGAACATCTGCAGCTCCCAGGTACCACTGAATAAATCCCTAAACTCAACCTGAGCTCCTTCTGTGAGATATGTTAAAAAATCACCCCAGTGTCACCCCCAATGTGACCTTAAAAATAGTAATATACTAAGGTGAATTATTTTCATATGCTGAGATCACAAGCTGAAGTTTAGTGTGTTATCTAGATTTATTCCCATACTCTTAAGAGCCAGTTTCTGTCTCCACCTTTCCTTAACCCTGGTCAGAAATAGGATCATGGTTTCTACAGGATTTGTGGCTACTTTTGCACACCATCCACACTTCCTCTTCTATTGACTGTTCCAAATTGTAATGTTCAAGTGTAGTTATTCTCACTACGGTCTTGGGCAGTTTTCATATGACTGGTCCTTCATCCCTAAAATTAGCATCTGTATTAACTGTACCAAAAGAACTAAACAGTCCCTCCAGATAATGATTTAAGCATTTTAACATGTTGTCATAAAGATGGGCATTTTGCATTGTGAGCAGTCTCAGTAGACTATTTTCAAAACTAACAAATTGTAGTTTTCAGTATGCTCTTCAACTCATATTTTGAAATTCGTTTTGGGAACTGAATGCTTTATTTACAGCCTAGGTTTTTTATCTGTCACAATTACTGCAATCTAAACCTAACACAAAAAGTGTATCAGGGAACTCTAACACACCCCTTTTTCAGAGAAGCACTTCAATTTCAGCATTGTGAGCCCTGAAACAACTGGTATGCACGAAAGTTTTGTACTTCTCTCAATTAACAAGATCTTTTCCTAATACTATTAGCCTGAAGCCCATTTATTCGCAAAACCCTGCAATAACCCAACACAATGAAGCAAGGGCAAAAATGAGGGCAAAAGAACCAAAAAGCAGGCTGAGCCAGGGAAAAAAAAAAGAGACCAAAAGCTTGTGATGCCGTTACTTTTATAACCGCTGACTTCTCCCAAAGTCTGCCTGCTGACAGGAGACCATTGGCCCAGTCCAAAATTCCACTGGAGTCCATTGGTGGAGACCTTTCACCATTTGATTGGAGAAGCCTCTCTGGAGGGTACAGTGCCTTTGGTGTACCTCTGCTGACTGTCTCCCATGCGAGACATGAAATGGTTGCCAGGCACAGTCTCCTCAGAGACAAGGCTTTCTCCCATCTACTCCTAGTTGACTCCTGCAAGTGGCACATGTGTAACCCCTCCCCCCATCTGATAAACAGTGTTGAGACAGAAATCAAAATTAAATGGGCCTCTCACAGTAACCCATTTTATTTTTCCTTTTATGCTACAATTGCAGAAGATTACAGTCATACTCTGTTTCAAAATCTTGAAGCTGGGAAAGAATAATCCCAGGCACCAGCACGCGCTGGGACTGACTGAACACTGGAAAGCATCTTGGCAGAGATACAGAGTCCTGTTGATCTCAGGCTGACCATGCATTATCATTCTTTCTCAGGAATGAGAGCTACACTCTGTTAACAGGTAGATTTTTTGTGATAGTACTGGAAAGTATTCCAGCGATGCAATTATCCTCCATAAAAAGATCAGATATCCAATCTACATAATATGACTAAATGCACCTGAAATCCAACTTGGCAAAATCATGAGTGATCACTTGGAAAGCCTTAGGTTTACACATAATAATAAATCATTATCCAGAAGTATAAAAGCATATTGTTAAAATAGTGACCTTTAAAACACTTTATAGTTTCAAAATATTTCAAAGTATTTCAAAGTCTAGAATCTAATGCAAATCCTTACTCACACTGGGAAGATTATTTTCTCTGAATAATGCCAAGAGTCTCTGAAGAACCTTTTAAAGGACAGCTTCTGGAACATGGTACTCTAGCAGTTGTATCTCAATGTGGATGCTTATTTCAAGATTGATAAAACATCTGCAATTCTCTCTCCTAATTTTAATTTAATTATTTTCACTATGCCTTTCTTAGGTACTGCCAAATACCTTGAAATGCACCACATCTCAGTAAATAATAAATATATTAATTTTCCCTTGGGAGACAACAAGCTAATTAGCAGAGTAATTAATAAAAAACAGCTGGAAGTCTATATTGGACTTGAATGACAAAATCAAATTTTGAAACACAACTTTAATCCAAAAATAATCTTTAAATAATAATCAATATTTTGCTTACTATAGTCTACAGACTTCTACCAAACTGCTCTTGAGACTGTATATAATGGTACTCTTGAATGCTTTACACTGGTTTCATGATTTTTTCTGCAATTACTCCAAGAAAAGATAGTCTCCTAGATTGTTTCTCATTCTAAATTAAATTAGTGATATGTGGGACTACATTTTATACTGTGTGAAATACTTTAGTTGGTTTGGACTCCCTTGTGACTAGAAAAAGTTCTCAAATCATGGAAATCACAAGAGCAAGTGTCATTTAGTTTCTTTCATAAGCATATTTCTTGTGTGTACCAACATACATGTCCTACAAATACTATACTATAAAGACATTGCACCGATGCAATTTCTGTTTCACCAACATACAATAAATTATATTTTAAAACTGCAGCATTCAGTATTTTTTAATTTGAAAAGATATATTTAAGAAGTGAAACAATAGAATTCAGTTGTGTTGACTACAAATAAAGGTTTAGAACTTGCACATTAATTATTTACCTCTGTGCACCACTGAATATACATTGCATAGCACACACTACCTGTATTAACATTGTGTTATGGTGCATTGACAGAAAACATGCCAATGACTGGAAATTCAAGCAGACAGGAACCAATTTATTCCAAGCAAATTATATTGTTTTCCCCTCTTATGCAGAATTACCCCAGGCAAGCAAAGGTTCTTTTAATCTATCTGCTCTTCACAGTCCTTTTGACAGAAAAGTAGGTTCTTTCCTAAAAGGTAACAAATTAGAGGAATAGACTATAGGTGTGTATATATATATACAGTCTATTCCTCTAATTCTATAATTCTATTCCTCCAGTGCCAAAACACACTTTTAGAAGAAGAGGTAGACAGACTAAGGTCCCAAAACAAAATTATTTTACTTTCAGAAGACAAAAGGGAAGAAGACTATATCAGTGAAATACCTTCATTAAAAAGCAAGTTTTCTGAAACTGTAGGTTGCACTGTGTCAACTCATCTACATTTTTTACATTGTAAAATCCCAATTCTTTCTGTTCTTCTCCATTCCTCAACATGCAAATAATATACCCTCTTAATTTATGTATGCATATAAGAAAATGAGGAATTCTTTATATGTTTGATATTATGCAGACATGCAAATAAATAGACATTTTTGTCTTTGAGTACCACAGATAGGATTTTAAGCACTGTGCAATGACCATACAAAATACTCAAAATGTTTAGCACTGAGATGTTATGTTATACTTCCTTTAACTAATTTATTTCTTCAAGCAGCCCAACAACGTTCTGTTTGAGGGAACTGCATGACTACCAAAGATGCTTCTTCAGATCAGATATTCAGACTGGTATTTATAGTGTGACTTATACTACCAACTCGACTTCAGTCATTATCCATCACCTATGATCCACTAAGAAAGTGAGCTTCCAGCCTACCAAGCTTCATCTATCACCATATGCTATGTCTACTCAGGCAAGGGATCTGATGGTGCAAGAACTGAAATATATAATACATGATAAATTTTAGATAATTGTTGGAATACTCCTTGAAAACTCTCAATGAAAAATTCTCCTTGTTATAGATGAGTAATGAGATGGTTGGCTCTCACAATTAAGGGGTGAACATTATATGTATGTTAAGAGAAGTTTTGTAGATGTACAAGCATTTGGGGAGGGTTGGCTTGTAATTATAGTAATACCTGACCTCCAATCAAGATGTAAGAAAGTGATCTCCATCACTGGATGGCTAGGAAGGAGCCGACTGACAAGACTCTAGGAGGGGCTGGAGATATAAAAGATATAAAAGAGGGGGTAAAAATGAAGGTGTTGGAGTAGTGGGTGCTGCTGCCCAGTATCTACTCCCAACAAACCTCTTCTGTAGAAAAGCAAGTTGAGTAAAGCTTCACGCAACGCAGTCAGACCCTCACTCAACACTTACCGCAGCTGGCTTAGCAATAGAGGCAAGAAAGGTACTTTTTGCAAGGTTTTATTCCAGCGAAATATATCACATGTGGCTGAAGGAAACCCAGCGAAGTAAAAGAGGCTAATCACATCGAGGAGGCAGCTTAAGAAGGGCAAGGTGTAGGGGGCGGAGCTAAGGGCAGGGCAGAGGGGTTTGTCTCCAGGAGAAGGGGGATGACCACCAGGGATACCAATCCAGTGAGGGGACAGGGAAAGGAGAAACGAGGGGAAGTTGGGACCATTTGGGAGTCTGTTTTTCCCCCCAGGAGGACTGGCTCTGTGGTAAGTAGTTACTGCCTTTGCCAGGGCAGAGGACTTGGAAATTGACCGAGGGGAGAAAGTTCATGGGATACTACAGGGGGGCATCCATCTTGAAGATGAGCATGTGGCTAGTAGTCATGGAGGCTCTCAGCGCTGAAAACTTTTTCCTTATTCAGTCCTTTGTTGTAATTTTTGTTAAGGTTTAATAAACCTTTTAAATTTTGAAAGTGAGCAGTCATTTCTCACATTCTGCTTACCTATACTTCCTCACAACAGCATCAGTTGCATTTCCAAAGCAGTGTCTTGGGGATGGTTTATGTTCCATTTTGGGGTCTTTGATCTGTTTTGGTTTGTTTTGTGCCCAGGCATGGGTGCTGTCCCTGCCCCACCCCCCATCCTCCCTGGCTATGGGGCTGTCGCAGTGAATGGAAGCTGAGCTGGGGTTTCTGGGAGGAGTTGAGGGCAGGCCGAGCGGCACTCTGCTCTCTTTCGGTGCATCGTTCAATGGGACACACATGGCCAGTATCTCTAACCAGGAATCCTGCTGTTTCTGTGAGTTTTGCCTGCTTCTTTTTGTTTTTGTTTCACTTTGGCACTCTGAGCTTGCCGGCTGGGCTTCTTTTGCTGCTCTGCTGTCGGGAAGCCCAGAGCCAGTGCATGCCCCGCCAGGACCCGGGACCACCCTCGTTTCCCGCTGGAGGGCTGCCCCTACCCTCCACACAGCCAGGATCCAAAGAACGAGCCAGCACTGGCGAGAACATCCCAAAGAGCTTTTTACTGCATTCAGGTGCTGGACTGCTACTGCCCAACCCCCCCACCGTACCTCTGCCATTGCTCCACGTTTGTGCTACACTGTAGCTTTTCACCCTCTGCCTCCCGGGAGTGAAATAAATAGGCCAGGAGACCTTGTGCTCCACTCTTCAGGCCTTTATTGAGAGGAATCACCTATGGGGGTGGGGGCTTGGGGTTCGCAACGCTGCCGCTGCTCCCAGTGAGTCGACGTCCCGGAGGAGGGTCAGGCGATCCTGTCTGAGAAGGCAGGATCGGAGTCTCCACCCTCACAGGATACGTCCGAAGACTCAACAATGGGCTCTTAAGTCTAGGGGGTGACTCTGCTCCAGTTCCTCTTTAGTTACGGCGAAGGGCTGTCCGACACTCTCTCTCCTCTTCGAGGCTCCTACTCTGTGTAGATGTTCATCATCTGTCCTGATTTCTTGATTTGGCTCGCTGTTTAGGGTTTTTCTGTCGATCACGGGGGCCTCTTAATTAATATGCATCTGGCGCTAGACCCTCTCGGTAACCGGAAGTCGTTCCTGGGAGCAGCAGCTAGACTTCCCGACGCAAGACAAGGGGCGAAAAGGGGTTCAAACTACAGGGTACAGAAGAGTGAACAGGTAAGTTATAACAAGGGTATTAACATCAAGGAGAATACCTGAACTGGGGTTACAGAACTGGGGTATGAACGACATATGGGACTATTCAGGGGGGGTGCAACTGGGTGGACTAATCGAACAATCAAACAATGAACAATCAAACCACGAATTCATTCATAACAGGGAGGTCCTGCCCTTCCAGCTTGCTACTTCCAAGAGTCCTGCTGGGGCACTGAAATCGGCTGTGTCTTGGGGGGGTTTGTAAAGCAGGCCCTTTTTCCATCCCTTCCTGTCTCGGTCAAGCTGCCATTACCGTGTGATCCCCGAATTCGCACTGGAGTGGCCCCTGCAGCTGCGGGGGGAATCATCGCAGCCACCCCGCCCACCGGGAGTCACCAGCGCCCTGCTGTGGCTGTGGCCGTAACTACACCAAAGGGGAAATTGCCTGCAGCCGAGAGAAGGCTGTCTCTGGGTTTCTGGTATAGTATTTCCAGTAAAAGCAGATGGACAAAGCCTCATAAATCTAGAGAATTTATATGCCCTTTCCAACACAAGGTTTCATACTCAAAATAAACTTTGGGTAAATATGTTAAAAGTTATTCACACTCAATTATTGACGCGTATTCATTGTTAGTTTTCTCATCAAGCCCTCAAAGGATCAGTAAGAGCACAGGATACTGTTATGAATGAGGTCCTATATGTCTAATTTAATAAACCACAAAATTAAAATTTAGCAGCAATTTTAATTGAGCAGCAATTTTATATAAAATAATGCAATCAAATATAATCAAGCAGATACAAAAAGAAATTTGGCAGTGGTTCGGATAAAACATAAGCAAAACCGATCGATTGGGGTACGGGGAGGGTTTTTCTCACCCTGCCTCCCATACAAGAAACAAAGGAATCCAAACACAACTTATATACTGTATGCTAATACATATTCATCAATATTTTCCGTAAACCTCTTCCTATTTTCGATTCTTGAAATCTACGTCACTACACTGCATAGCGCATGCTCCACTTGTTTCTAAGGGATCTTCTTGGCTTTTTGGTGATCACTTCCAACAAAGGTTTCTCATCATCATCACTGTCCTTTGAACAACCCCACAGGTTGCACATGCGCCCTAAGTCTTGTGTTACAGAAGCCAGCATTATATTCCAAAAATAAGCCTTATTATTTCATAGATACCGGGAATTATCCCAATTTTGTCCGTTTCATGGCCGATTCTTTAATTATCCCAAGCCTGTTTTGGGATTTTACTTATCTCAAACTACATCCGATATCCTATATTCTCATGAACATCTGAGAACACCTGTTTCGTGACGCTAATTACATATCCTTTTCCTCTATTACTTTTTAACAAATATTTTCTAAAATATCGATATAATTACAATTGTTAATCATGAATCATATTCATTTATCACAATACAGAAACAACTGCATCTTAAATACCAGCGGTGTCAGCAGCTTGTTCATACCATTGTGCAGTTTTGATGCAAAGGCTCTGGATATCTGTCCTGGGTGATTCATTAATGTATTGTATTCCATATCTATCTGCATGCAGAAATTGTTGCTGTATCTTTAAGACCCTGCAGCAGTGGGGGCTTACTATCCGCAGGCATTTTTAAAATCTCTAAGCCCAGGACTTTTGTTGTTCGTGGCATAGTATTTGCTTCACTGGCTGCTTAATTTTTGTTCAGGCAAAGTATTTTCTTTTGTTTTTTTGGTTTTTTGTTCCTTTTGGTTTTTTGTTTTGTTGCTTCTCTTTTCAGTTTTTAAGGGGTCTTTTTCCCCTTTTCCTTGGCCCTGAAAGCTTTAATGGTGTTTGAGTTGCCTTAAGGGCGAATTTCGCAGCTGCCTGTCCAAAGCCATGGGTATTGTACTGGCAATAGTGGAGTAAAGCAGCCTCACTGTGGTGAAGTCAGTGTCAGCAGTGCCCAGCCGAGACAAGAAGTTCCTCCAGCTCAACTGCTCTGCCTGGCCCTGCCTACCCTGCTGTGCCTTCCTGTAGGGTGGAGGTTGACTCTGGATGAGCTGCCAGGCATTCATCTGCTGCTGGAACTGCTCCATGAGGCTCCAGCATTCCGGCAAAGGATCTGACACCATCTTGTCTCTTTATCCTACCAACCCAAGGCCATCCCGTCAGGCCTCATATTGGGGGAGGTATTTCCAGTATTTCAGGTCTCTGTTCCAGTGTGGTTGTGGAATTTAGCAGTTTGATATCCAGCAGTTATTTACCCATTTTACCCCCTGCCTGTTGGTGTTCTGTTAATTAATAAACCGTTATTTTTTCCACTTTCATTTATTTGTATTCACTCCTTGTTGGTAAAAATGGATTGTTGGAACTGTGAAGGAATCACAACGTCATTCCAGAATATTCTCCTTTAATTGTCTCAAACCAAGACAATATCACAAGGCAAATTCTTGACTGTATTGAAATTATTCCCTTGGATTTTGGTATTTTGGTATTTCTGTAGCTGAGATGAACTGCAAAAAATATAATTATAATTTTTAGATATACTAATCTCTTACATAAGAAAGAAAATATATGTAAATATGGACTTAATTTTGGATTATGATAATGTGCAGGAAAACATAGAATACATACTTATGGTTTTTAACTCCTCTGATATCTGTGAATTTTTTTTCATTTCACTTACCAGAAAACCAAGTAGGTAGATAACAAGAAAGTCTCTTCCAAATGATACAACCACACAAAAATAAGGCAGCCTCTTTTTCTGTAGAAGCTAATTATGCTAAGTCTATTAACAGCTAAATAACAGGTGCTTCTCCAAAGGCAAAGTGAAAGCTCATGTCTAACTTGAGACAGATGGAAAGTTCTATTGGGTTGCCAAGCTTAAGCCACAATGATGAGCTCACAAGTTCACTGAAAACTCATAAAAAGTTTAGTTTTTAAAATTCAGATTCATATATGACCCAAGTATACGGAGACTGAGTTCTGAAGTTACACAACTGACCAGAGATCTTTTGTGAATGTGCAATTTCATCTCAAAACTTATGAGGCTTTTTGCATATTTCTTTTCTATCCTGCCTTGGGCTGCTTTAGATATAGAAAAGTATCTTGTTCTCTATTTCTTTTGTTCTGCTTTTAGAGTAATTCAATAAGTGAAAATAAAAAATATAAAGGAATGTGTATATGTATTAGTTAGTCAAACAGTCAAACTGAGTTTTAAAGTTTCAGAGTTCTGATCATGTTTGGGGTGAGAACAAGGATGAGAGTTCATGTGCAATGCAAGCAATCTACCCCGCACTATCTTAGCACTTACATAATTTGTTTTCTGTTTTACTTAACTGTTTTCTTTAAAGCAGTTCTCACACAGACTTTCATGGGGAATGGCTGACACCTGTAGATAATTTCAGGTCCATTAAGAATCTTAAATTATGATCAGACAAGTGAAACTACACTGTCTGCAACTCCATAATTTTCCTGCATATTATTTACTGTTTGTTTCATGTCTAGTGCTGAGTAACTGTACCAGAAAGAATCAAAATAGGGAACTGTTGGGGAAATTTAATGGTACCCCTTGAAGAAAATTACACATACATTTGTGCTGAAATATAAAATTTTAATGAGCATTGCATTGAGCAGAGTCCTACTGCAATATGCAGTTCTACACAGAGTCTCCAAAGATGTGTCACAAGTATATTTCCTATACACATTTGCACTAGCACCAATCCAGAGTGCAGTTGCATGGGACAAGTCAGCCCAGCCCTGAATTAATCCCCCACCCCAATTCTGTTGCCCAAAGGTGACTGTTCACTTGGACCCTGAATGCTCAGATTCCAGGATGATCTACAAGACAATTCATAGAGGACAACTTCACTCTCTTGCAAGGAGTCTGTTATGTCTCTGGCATTCCTGCTTTCAGCCACTTTAACTCCTTGTGACTGGGCTTCCTTGTCCTCCCTCTATGCAAAATCATTCTTCTGTCACAAATTACCACAGCTGAGCAGTTACAAATAGAATTTCTTTGTAAGAAGTAAATGCTAACTGAAGTATTATCCTGAACGGAATATAATGTGCACTTCTAGGCTGAAATCCATCTCTCTCTCCCATTCTTTCCCTATTTCCCCAGTTTCCATCATCTGCTAGTGCCTCTAACCTAACAGGAATTTGCATTGATTTACAAGTATTTTACTTCCACCCATTTTCCACAAACAAGAGGTGGAAAAGTAAGGGAGCAAGCCTCACTTTTGGCTGCATGCTTTCCACAGAAGGGGTTAAGCTAATGAGCTTTGTATGTTTTTTTCCCCAAGAGGGTGTTCAAGTACTGAGAATAACACAGCTAAAAATTTCACACATCTTTTGGTCTGACTGCCATGGATCAAGTGCTACAATGATCAATTCATGCCCAGACAGGTGCTGAGTGGTGGCAGGTTTTTAGGCCACAGAAATGTTTTCCTTGGCAGTTAGCCCCACATTCCTAATTCCATCCAGCATGCTTTCATTTGGGACAGAACAATAATACATTGCACCAAGAGGCCAGCCAGTTAGCCATGAAAGGCTGGCATTTACTAGAAAAACAAAACAGCTAAATCACATAATCCTACTCCTAGATCTGGAACAGGGGGGCAGATGTTAGAAATCTTCTAGCTGCATTTTGTTGTCTAGATTTTTCTGACTAGAGAGCTCACTCATTTGGCTCATTTGCAACAGGTATCTGGTAGAGGATAATCAGTGCTATTTCCTTCCATCAGCACATGAACTCTGAAACATCAAGTCTGTCAAAGCAAGATGTCAAAGCAACGTTCACTGTAGTGAGCCTGCCAAATACTAGCCAGATGCTGGAAAGGGCCTAACTAGTATGGTTGCCCACTTTCTGTTGTGAAGGCAGTGTGCACATTCAAAATAGGTTATTAACAATCATCCAGTTATTGGATTCACCAGAATGAAAGTTGTCCTTTGGCTAAGTCCATGTACATTAATCTTACATGTGCTTAGAGTTGTGCTTTGAAAAAATATATTGTATAGTCCATAGCTAGAACAGACTGTTTAATCACTGTCAGAGTCATGATTAAAGAATCACAGAATGGGTAAGGTGTGAAGGAATCACAATGGGTCATCTAGTCCAACTTCCCTGCTCTGGTAGGGTCCCCTAGAGCATGATACTCAGGATTATGTACAGATTATTTTTGAATATCCTCAGGGAAGCAGACTCCACAACCTCTCTGGGCAACCTGTTCCAGTACTTGGTCACCCTCACAGTAAAGAAGGTTCTTCCTCATGTTCAGATAAGACTTCCTGTGCATCAGTTTCTGCCCATTGTCTCTCACCCTTCTCAGCACCACTGAGAACTGCCTGGCTCCATCCGCTTGACACCCTCCCTTCGAATATTTCAGATACTTATAGATATTGATAAGGTTCCCCCTCAGTCATCTATCTTCCAGGGTAAACAGGCCCAGTTCTTTCAGCCTTTATTCATAAGTGAGATGTTCCAGTGCCCTCATATTCTTCACTGACTTCCTCTGGACTTGCTCCAGGATCTCATTTTCTGTCTTGTACTGAAGAGCCCAGAACTGGACACAGCACTCCAGATGTGGTCTCACCAGGGCTGAGTAGCGGGGCAGGATCACCTCCTTCAACCTGCTGTCAGTGCTCTTCCAGGATACCGTTGGCCTTCTTGGCCACAAGGGTACAGTGCTGGTTCTTGTCAACCAGAACCCACAGATCCTTCTCTGCAGAGCTGCTTTCCAGTAGGTCAGCCCGCAACCTCTATTGGTGCATGGGGTTATTCTTTCCCAGACGCAGGATACCACACTGGCCTTCACTGCTTTTCAGAATTCCACTATGCCCATCTCTCCATGCTGTTGAGGTCCTTCTTAATGGCTGCCCAGCACTCTGGGTATTGGCCAGTCCTCCAAGTATTGTCATCAGCGCACTTGCTGAGAAGGCTCTCTATCTCTTCAATCAAGCCTTTGATGAATAAATTAAATACTGGAGCCAGTAGTGGACCCCTGAGAAGCACTACTAGCTACAGGCTTCCAACTAGACCCTGTGCACTGATCACAACCTTCTGAGATCTGCAGTTCAGTCAGTTCTCAATACTGTGCACTGTATGTTCACCTAGCACCCACTTCCCTTGAGGATATCTTGAGAGACAGTGTCAATAGCCATGCTGAAATCCAGGTAGACAGCAATCACTGCTCTCCCTCATCTATCCAGCCACTTGTTCCCATTGTAGTAAGCAATGACGTTGGTTAGGCATTATTTCCCTTTGGTGAATCCATCCTGACTAATCAGCTTCTTGTCTTCCACATGCAGGGATTGAGGTGAGGCTGACTAGACTGTAGTTCCCTGGGTCCTCCTTCCTGCCATTTTTGAACACTGAAGTGACACTTGCTGTCTTCAAGTCCTCAAGTACTTCTCCAGACTGTCATGACATTTCAGTGATTGAGAGTGGCCTAGCAATGATGTCCACAAGTTCACTCAACACTGGTGGGTGTATCCCATCAAGGTCCATGGAATTATGGATGTCAAGTTTGAGTAAATGGTTTCTAACCCAATTGACCTCAACCAAAGGAAAGTCTGCCTTCCTCTAGACCTTCTCCCTGGTCTTTTGGGTCAGGTTTCCTAAGGGCTGGCCCTGGCAGTGAAGACTGAAGCAAAGAAAGTGTTCAGTATCTCAGCCTCACCACAGTGATATCCTTGCCAGTCTGCCAGTTAACCCTAATCCATAAATCCTTAAATTGCTCATCATCCTCTCAGAGGATAATCATCCTCCCCAAAAGTAATATCAAAATTTCCATTTCCTTGTCCTGCGTTTAGTGGTATCGATGCTTTGAGAGGCTGAACCTGGAACAGAGACTAGACACAGCTAAGATAATAAAGTAGGTATTTATTAAAAGGCCTTAAAAGGACACACCTTGGGCAGTACAAGAGCCTAGCCAGGGCTACAACCAAGATGGACCCAAAATGGTCACAAAATGGATCAGCGGTCATGAGGTTTCACACTTTTATAAGTTTTGGTCCATTTGCATATTTGGGTTAATTGTCCAGTTACAGCTTCAGGTTATGAAGTCCCATCCTTCTTGTTTGCTCCCTGCAGTTCTTTGTTGCTTATACTTTTGGACCTGAAGCTCATAACGGTTGTCCTTGGTCTCAAGCTGGAAAAGGATTGTTTTGTCTAACTACCCTGTGAAGAGAGCTTACTGACACAATATGAAGCTCAGAGCTACACACCCAGGCAGCACAGAATCTGAAAAATACGGAAGTTAAAACCTAAGGCATCTGCTTCCTTTTCTGCTTGTGAGGAATTTTCCATTAAATTCACATTAACATGCAAATACTATGTCCCTCCTGCACACAATTGTACCTCTAGATACAACCCTGGGAACAGAATTGTAAACAAATACAATCCTGAAGTCTCATTCTCAGTGTGAAGACTACGCAGCAGAGTCACCACCAAAGGTTGCTGAATGTAACCTTCATGGCAAAGGCATTGGCCCAATTGAAGGAAAAGTCTTCTCTACTCTGCATGTAAGAAAGCAATTCAATTACTTGTTTTAGCTGCAAAAAGAGTATACCTCACCTACTCCCCCTCAAAAAAACATATTTGTGATAGAATTACAGAAGACTTGGACAAGACAGACATCATGTCTGAAATAAAAACACAGTTTCCATTCTATGCTGTTGCCACAGCTGACAGCATGCATTAAGAAATTCATTAAGCCTGACTACTTTAATTGTATGCCAGGGTACGAAAAACACCATTAAATTTTAATAACACTTTCAAAAAAGAACACTTCAAAATTTTAGAATACTCATTCACAACAACTTTCTAGTGACAGAAAAGCAATTAAATTAAATTAAATTAATTATGCACAGCAGCATTTTTATTAACAAATTAAATTAAAATCAAAATGCTAAAGAACAAAGTGCACTGTAACATGTTATCTGTAATCGACAGGAAGAAAACAGAGTAAAAGTGTGGAGAGGAAATGCAAAAAGTCTTTTGTGTTTAGCATGATTAGAGAGGCACTGAGGAATGAAATTAAGACTTGAATTAAGTCTTGAAAATCTGTAAAACTGAAGAATGTGAACTGGTACTATTCTGTCTCTTAGACTTAAGTCAGAAAGGAACAAAAAGCACAATGCTGCCTCTCACTGGGCAAGCAATATTGATTTTACACTATCTAGTAAATTACAGTAGTGACCCAAAACTTCCTCTGTCACCTTTTCATCCCACCAGAGGAGTGATATTTGCTAAAACCTTTTAAAGCCTGCATGTTTCATTCTTTTTTTTTTTCAAACTAGTGGTAGCACAGCTCCAGTTCGTTACTGCAGAGTGCTTCCTCTTGACATGGCTTTCATATAGACTTAATCTATTGAATTCTTTGCTTCACTTATGCAAAACATAGTTTGCAGCAGGATAAAACAGTACCTTCTAAGTATTCCAAAAACAATTGTCTCACAAGCAAGCATAGCATAATTGGCTGGCAATTAAAGTAACAGGCTGAATACACTCCACTCATAGGAGTCTTTTCCAATGCAAGCATCAATATAAATGCCAACTTCCCTTTCTTCTGTCCTCATTCCACTCCCCAAAAAATAATCTGATCAAATATGGACTAGAAAATATAAATGTCCCATAAGTGTACTGAGCCTATTATTATCGCTGCTGTAATTGAAGGGATGGGGCCACAGTCGGGCTAAAAATGACTTATTGCTCAAATAAACATCAGTCTCAAAGGCCATGAGATTTATGAGAGCAAGCAGTCGGCCATAGCTCAAAGTGGTCACAAGTTCTTCGTTACAATACAATATATAACTTTCTAATCTAATGGACAGTTGCCACAAAGTTTATTTTGCTTTTCTAAACTATCACCTTTACTTATTTCTGCTGCAATGCATATATTTTTATCCAATGGGGTACTATCACACGTACACATATATGCTTCTATTATAACATCTAAACTCTTAGCTTACTCTATACAATTACACCCTGGCATTATAAACCCTTCACCATCTTACCCAATACAGTTTCTTACTTACTTAAGGCATATTCTTACAGCATTTTGAGATGCATGTGTTGGGGGCAAGGGGCAGGTGAGGCCTTGCCCTTTTGAAGCAGTTATCTGCCCTCTACACCCCCACCCCTAGGGCCTATGTCTCAGCCTGGCAGTGACTGCCAGTTCCTGGCACACTGGAGGCAGTGCTCCACACCTGACTCTGGTGCCCCTAACCCAGCTTCTAAGTGGCCAAATGACCAGAATTCCCATCTGGGGGAAGGGCCTAGGGGGTATTTAAGGCTGAACATCTGGTTAGCACGTCTTGACCCTGTCTCCTCTCAGAATTTCTATTAGCTGAACACCACTGGAACCATAAGTAGCTGTATTTGGGAGTTTTTATATTTTTTCTGTCTTTTTGTCTTCCTTATTCTTTTAATTGCCTCTTCCTGGAATTTTTGAGTAATTTAAAATTGAACAGGCTTTGCATTTGCCAAGTGGAATGGGCAAAGTTAATGCTTTGAGAAGCGTTTTATGTTGATTGAATGTTGCACTAAACTTTTACCAAAGTTTCCTTGATTTTCTATAGTTATTGGTAAAGTTTTCTTGTTGTTTTGACTTCTTGAGAATATCTTTTAAGTGTTTCTTTTGTGGGTCTAACTCAGAGTACATGAACAATCGTGAGCGCTTTTAAAAGTCTCACCAAGTGAGTTTTTCAGGGCCTTATAGCCCACAGCTAACTATGTAGCCAGCAAATGTTTCTGAAATGTTGATGGCTGAACAACCTAATCTTGAATGAAGGGCCATTTTATTTTCATCTTGTACACAATTAGTATCCAGGTTAGGCTTATCTGTAGCAAATGCCCATCTCCATGGTCATGCTACAGAAAAAAAACACTTGGTGAGCAGCCCTGCAGCACTGTCTGCTTAATGCAACACAACTTACTTCTTTTTATTTAAAAGGCCTTTTAGAAGAGGAACAGGGAGCATACATGAAAGAAGGCATTAACAATGTCTTTGGGAGGTTATACAGAATCATAGAATCATTTCATTTGAATAAGATCTATAAGATCCTCAAGTCCATCCATAAACTTAATACTGCCAAGTCCAACACTAAACCATGTCCCTAAGTGCCATATCTACACTTTTTTCTATTACCTCTAGGAATGGTGACTCAACCACTTCCCTGAGCAACTTGTTCCAATGATGATAACCTGTTATATGAAGAAATTTTTCCTAATATCCGTTCTAAAATTCCCCTGGAGGAACTTGAAGCCATTTCCTTTTGTCTTGTCACTTGATACCTGGGAGAAGACACAGACTCCCACCTGTCTACAACCTCCTTTCAGCCAGTTGTAGAGAGCAATAAAGTCTCCCCTGAAACTCGTCTTCTGCAGGCTAAACAACCCCAAGTTCCCTCAGTCAGTCCTTATAACACTTGTGTTCCAAACCTTTCACCAGCTCCATTGCCCTGCTCTGGAGACTCTACAGCACTTCAATGTATTTCTTGTAGTGATGGATCCAGAAATGAACACCAGATTCGAGGTGCATCCTCAAGTGCAGGGGTACAAGTACAGGAGTACAATCACTACCTTGGTCCTGCTGGCCACACTATTGCTGACATAGGCCAGGCTGCCATTGGCCTTCTTGGATACCTGGGCATATGCTGTTGCACGTTCAGCTGCAGTCAACCAGCACTCCCAAGTCATCTTCTGACAGGCAATTTTCCAGCCAGTCTGTCCTCAGTCTGTAGTGTCCAAGCGCAGGTCTTGTTGTGATGCAAGCACAGGACCTGGATATTTTTTTTATACTTAGGTCACACCTTTCTTCATATACTATACACTACATACACTGTATACAACCTAGCTTTCAGCTCGGCCATGTATATTGTAAAAGTACAGGTCCAAGTCATAGAATTTTGTAGTGGGTCTAGTGCTGGCCAAACGCCAGTGCACCCACTAGAATTATTTACTCATTTTCTGCTGTGAGGTAAGGATGAGGAGGATTGCAAAACAGGCCTAAAACTTTAAAAGGTATAAAGAAAACTTTATTAACAGAACGAAAAGAAAAATAATAAGAAATCAGAACATTTCACCTCCCCCCAACTCCTTTTTCTTTTCCCATTGACAACGTAAAGAGACAAAATTTGGTATTTTCAGTCAGTTTACTGCTTTTAAAATAATCTTTCTTCAATTACTTCAGGAGAGGAGTCTCTCCTGTCATGCCATGGAGACTTTTCCACAAGAAACAGTCCTCTCATGGTTTTAATTTTCACGAATAGCAGCTGCCTGGAAACCTGCAATCGTGATGTCGTTCCCACAGTTTTGTAGTTGTTATAAATGATAAACGATAAAGACAAATTAATAATTAATAAAAATAGGTTTTATTTCGCAACCGAGATTTGGTCCTCAAAAGCCACAATCAAAGGAGCAGCCCCGAACCCGGGATTGGGGCTGGGTGAACAGCAACCTGACCTCTATCGCATCAGGTTCCCCTCTGTTCACCCCCATGTCTCTGTATGGTGGGGTTTTATACAGTTTATTTCACCCGGGGCAGAGTCCCTTTGTTTCTTTTCATTGGTGTACATATTCATGTAGTCTCCTTTCTCTGCACCGGACTGGACAAAGCCACTTCTGGGAAGCGATGAATTTTGAAACAAGTAGTGGGATTTGTGCTCCTTAACAACTCTGATTATCTTGATCTAGATATTCATCGAGGGTTGATGACTTGGGTGTTTCCTAGATTGCCGATCTTGGCAGGAGCCACGTCTTCTAGCATGTTAATCAGGTCTTCTTTCCTGCTGTCTTTTAGAATGTTAATTAGGTCTTCTTTCCTGCCGCTTTCTGTGGTTTTGCAATTTGGTGAGATAGTCCTTTCCCTGGCTGTGGCTTGTAGTTTTAAAACCTTAAGAATTTTTCTTACAAACACAACTTATTTCATATATATTTTACTTAAGCATGAATTATTCCATACCATATATTACAGTCGTCTTCCCAAAACTACCACCATTTCAGCTTATTGGGGTGCAATTTTAAGGACAAGTTGTTCAAGTATAGAAACAAAAGTTCTTTTATTTCTAGAAACAGAGGTTCTCTTCTTCCATCCTGGGGCAAGGTTTCTCATCTTTCTCATCTCTCTCTGTTCAAGCTTCTCATTGGATCACAGCTATTTCAACATTTCCTTACCGCTCATGGCTGGGGATAGAATATCCCCCAATGCTTTCCATTAATTACAGGGAAAAAGAGTCTGATGTATCAATTATATCTTCACCATAGCCTTACAAGAGAATTTCTGTCCAAGATTAAGGCATATCCTCATTCTT
This sequence comes from Ploceus nigricollis, assembly GCA_013399945.1. Taxonomy (NCBI): domain Eukaryota; kingdom Metazoa; phylum Chordata; class Aves; order Passeriformes; family Ploceidae; genus Ploceus; species Ploceus nigricollis. The sequence continues at coordinate 46,521 of VXBC01011366.1, forward strand.
CTCCATCTCCCATCCAAGGATTTGACTCCTTCTTCACTGACCTTGCTGTCTCCATGTTGTTTTCTTTAAGTGTCTTTACGTGCCCTTTCTTTTTTCTCTCACTCAAGAGAGGATTGATGTCTTCAAGTTTCATCTGTGCACTGAAAGTTAATATCTCGCCCAGACCTGCAGATGGTCATGTGATCTCTGCCAGGCAGCGGCCAGTCTGGCTGCATGGCTGTTTTCGGGCCCCTGCTGCAGTCAATTCTAGCCGCGGGGCTGCTTTCTGTGCAGGGCTGCAGGGCCACTTCTGTTTTTAGCCACATGATTTTCC
>VXBC01011366.1:47223-61202 GCA_013399945.1 Ploceus nigricollis
CAGGGCTGCAGGGCTGCAGGGCCACTTCTGTTTTTAGCCACACACCAACAGGACAACAGGGTGGCTTGGGGCCAGAGTGGGGCCCAGCTCGGCTCCACCCGAAGCCGAGAAGCCGAGTGGAGCTGGCCTGGCCCGCCAGCTGTAGTTGGAAGTTGGCGGTGGCAGAATCTCAGCCGAGCCGCACCACAGGCCTACCTGGCCACACAGTGGAGCGGAGCCCAGCCTGGCCACATGTCAGAGTGGGGCCCGGCCCAGCCCACCAGCCAGCATCCAGGTACCTATTCAAAAGCCAGAAGCAAGAGAGCTTTCCCAGGGCTTGTTTGTCTTAAAATGTGATTTCACAGAGGTGTATTCAGCTCTCTTAAGTGGTTTAACAGGGTGTCAATATTCAAAACTAGCCAGCTGATTGGTTCTGTCAGGTCTGAAGGAAGCTTACAGGGAATGACTTCTGGATCTGGTGGATTTTTTTTTCCTATCTAAAAACCAAACTATGTTAAACCACAACAAATTTACACTCAAATTTCACATTTTCTAATTTGCATCCAGGGATTTGAGACTACTTTTATCCAGAAAACTGTGACCTAATATGAAGCCACTTTTCAGATTAACTAAAATACCCCAAATCACTGTCACAGCAACCACAGATGATTTTTAACCACTAAGAGCCAGAAAAAGTTTTGGGTCAGAAAGTTCTTGCAAGCGGCCTCAAGGGCCAGAGAAAAGTTCAAAACAGCTGAAAGAAATAGGAGGATTAGCTGATAGAGTTTTTAAGACATTCAGCAAGACCAAATTATTGAATTTAAGGCTCAAAATGCAAATAAATTATTTTCTATTGAAAAGACAAAGCTTGGAAGAAAACTTTATACCGACATGTAGGCTCTGCTATATCTTTTATGATTCGGTATGTCATTCTAAGATTCCACTACAGACAGTATTCATAATACAGACTATATCATGATTTCCAACAGCCTAACTAGCAAATTCTCCATATGACTTCTCTCAAACTTTTCTTCCAGGAACAGAAATTAACCCCACTCTGCCCTACACATAGTTTCCATTAAACAGCTTTTTTAAATCCTGGAAGAATATCAAAATTTTAAGACTAGTTCTTCCAGCCTCCTGAACTCAAGGCAGCTGATTTCTCCTTTGATTTTACTAAATCAGTCTTAAAAGGAAAAAAAAATCTTCATTATTCTTCCTCTGAAAGCAGTAATTCTGCAATGAAATGTCAATGCCTGAAGATTAAATGCTAGGAAGGCACCAGACAATTTTTGTATGTTGGTAGAAAAAGCCCCATTTTCTCTTCATCCCTCCTCAACCCAAAATGGGCAGTAAATGGTCTAAGAAAAATGACAAACAGAAAAGCACAACAGCAGAGGCTGCTGAGCAGGGTTGGTTCTTTTTTTTGTAACAAAAGAGTTTTGAATTGTGTTCTCAACTTAAGCAGAAAAAAAAGGAACTAGAGTGTTTTCACAAAAGAAAATTGCATCAAATGTTTATGTTATGACAAAATAGCGTTCTTTGATGAAAGTTCATTTTGCCAGAAATGTTTATATTGGCTCAATATGAATTGGTATTGGCAGTAAGATAAAAAAACCTCAATAAATTATTTTTCTTCTGGAACAAGCAAGGAGCAGGGCAGAACTTCACTATCTCAATCATAAAATTCACCTCTCAGGGTTTCTTCAGGGAACTGTAACTAATAGTGGAAGTAAATAATCCATTTAATTCCACATATGCACAATTTGTACATGATCCAAATTATCATTTTATCATTAATGTCCCAAATATTTACATTTGTAAGACTTTGGTCTCAAAGGCACCTATGATTCTCACAAAGTGAATCAATGAGTAAATTTGGGTTATTGAATAGGTCAAAAATGTCAGTCGAATTTGCAGTTACCTCCTTAAGTCTTAAAAAATCTTCCTTTCTTTCAGTGTTGGAATATACTATGATTTAACCCCAATGTGTAAAAATATCTTGTTTTCAAAACATGTCTTCCCTTAAAACAAAGAATAAGAACTATTCAGTCCTGATGATCAAATTGCATGTGCACACATCATAAAGCAATAGAAATAATTATTTGTCATTTCAACTTGAAACAAAAAGAGTCACACTTGGTACTTTTTTACATAACTAAGTTTACTCAGGTTCCAGTGAAAAATTACAGATACCCTGGGAGGCTCTCTAATAATTTTCTATTTATTTCGATGTACATCTAAGGAAAGACAGAGGGTTCACCCCACATAAGGCAAAGATGTGTAAGGACTACCAAATAATTTAGGAAAATACATTATTTCCCAATTTAATAAAATTACATTAGAATAAGGAAAAATTAAATGTAACATCCTTACATTTTGTAAGAGCTATTTTGTATTAATTTAATTGCAACTAAGAAATAAAGTCTTCCTACTGAAAAGTAGCAAGGCTACACAATTTACTCACAACAGTTTCCTGAATAAAATGCAGGTTTTTATCCCCAAAGATATCTATGAGCTCAAATAGTAACATGTCCTCCTAAAGTTCCTAGACTTCATATGGGGAAGAAATGTCAAGACATAATTCTGTCATTCATAGTCAGATACCATGAGACCTTGTATGTGACTACTTTTGCAGTAGGACATGCACTATCTACTTGTTAGCAAGCAGAATATATACCAGGAGTTTCTTTTCTGCTGATACTTTACAATGAACTAAGCACAGAAGAGTCCTAAATTCAACTGTAATGGAACATTGTCAAGTATTCCTAAAGAAGATCAGTTCATGTATATGAGTTCTGCCTCTCAGTCTCTTCAGCAGCTACTGCTGCATCTCAGTTGTGATACCTTGAGTCTCCTCATGCACTATACTGGCTGTAGTTTGTTGCCTACTTGAGGAGCCTCAACAACTACATCTTGTATACAGAGCCTCAGGAGCAGGAAAAGTTACAAATGTTTTCCTGTTGCCCTTACATTCTTCTCTTTCTGGCATATGCAATTTGAAGTTTTAGTCTTTGTGACAGAGAGGACCCTGCTAAATCTCTACCACTAGCAAACACTCTGTTGAAATTACAAGATGCAGTTATTTCCAATAGTAAACACAAGATTGCAGTGAATATAACTAAAGGCACAGAGTGAAGTAATGGGAAACTAAAACAAATTGGAAACTAATCTGCTATTATTTAATGGATTTGTGCTTGCAAATTACCTTGGGCAAGATATCTAAACTGAGTTAATAATATAAAAATGCATGTGCTTCTATAAGGTATTTTCAAATGTCCTTCAACAGATTAGGTATATTATTTCAACTGAAATTAAGTGAATTCCTAACCTTGTTTGGTATTTATGAATCTCATACACCATTATCTAGTGCATACCACTTTCAAAAATATGAGCACGTAGAATAGTTTGAATACCCCTTTGGCTCCTTAAGTCAACACCTACTTAATTAATCCTCAACTTAGCCTTTGCTTCAAAAAAGTACAACAAATCCAAGTATCTTTAGTATTCTACATTTCCAGTTTCAAATTGGAAGAATGCACCAGAATAAAAGCTTACTTAAAAAATTTCTGGCACCTTTGCAATACTTACAGTACTTACTTCACATGTCTCTTCTTAGGGTACATGAAATTTTTTTTTCCAGGACAAAACTGTTCAGTCAAACATTTTTCCTTGAATGATAGGAGTAAGAGCCTGAGACGAGAGATGTGGGACTCCAGGTGGATCTTCAAAATGCAGTTTATTGTATCCAAGCTGTTACAGCAGTCCAGGGTCGTGGGTGACAGAGCCACACCTACAGCTGCCAGCTCGAGCTGTAGACAAGCCTGAAGACCCTTTAATTTTGGTTACAATGCATTATATATTTTTCTTTGCTGAGCATCTTAATACATAATCAACCAATCAATACCTTTACTATTACCTACAGCCTATCATAACTACTATCATTACCATATTATGGTCAATACTATCCAATCACATGAGTTAGTATGTTACAGTTTAAGCTTAAAGTTGTTTTTCAGTTTTGTTGCTGTGGAAAATTCTTAAACCTTTTTTCTACTTGCCACATCAACATGTCTTGTTTCCTTGTGGTATCCTTCTGCTTGGTAAAAACATCCTTTTGTTTGTGGTCAGCTTATCCTTTGCTCTAAGTCATGAAATCTCTTTCCAATTTTACATAACCTTTGCTTTCAAAGCTGTCCAGTAAGACTGGCTCAGCAATCCTCAATTTACACATCTATTATTCTTCTATGTCAAAACTTGCTTCCATCTCTAGTTTCATTCTCAGGTTCTACATTCAGAGAGCTTTCTGCCAAGCGTACATATCCGTGAAACTTTCTTGTCAAACTTTCATCTTTCCCAACAGATGGGAAAAATATTTTATATTGGCTTTCTCATTAGCTTTAATTTTCTTGTTATGCCAAAGAAACACTTTGAAGTTCTACTTTTAAATTCTTTTAATCAATATTTGGTTTGGAAAGATAAGCAATTAAGACTAAGCATTTCTTTACTATTTTTTCAGTGCCATTAAGCTAATTATTACTCAAATCTCAAATTGTGTTAAATTTACTCAGAATTCAATTTCAATTAGTACAGAGTAATTATTCTTATTCATGGACTGTTTATTGAACAGTGAATAGATATGAAAATATCTTATTTGAAGTGGCTTCCTTTCAGGTTATGATGTTAATGTTTTGTTTGAAAGTGCAGTCACGGTCCATTTGGACCTCTCCAATTTATAGCACTGTCTACTCTGTGATTTAAACTGTATTTCATGAACTCATTGAGAAACACAGCAACTAAACATGATAAACAGCAGCTCAATTTCCTTTTCTCAGAGCAGTATATCACATGAATTCACTTATTCACCATTTCAAGTCATAGAGTTTCATAACTTATAACCCATAGCCCTTAAGATCATGTGGGGGAAAAAAAAAAGGCATTATTTACCTAGCTAAGAGTGAGAATGTTCATCCTTCCGTCTTCATCACAATGCAAATGTCCTCTGGATGACATCAGGAAGCACAAAAGCCTCAGTAGTCTAGCTGCTGTTAGATCCACTTCAAAAGCTTTCTGGGCTAGCTGGCATTTTAAACTTTCCAGTTTAGAGGACTGGTATCTACCATTTCCATAAGTTCATGGATTGTGATGACACTGTCAGGGAAAACATAATTTTGAGAGGAGACAACAATCTTGCAGGAGACAATTGCTGCATAATGGCCCTGTAACTCTTTCTGGCCACCTGTCCTGCCTACACGATGCTCCTGCTTTGATCTAGTGACACTGTTCCTGGTATCCATCAGGCAAGAGCTAGCTTAGCCAAAATCTAAGCAGCTGTTGAGCAAAAATTCACAAATGCTCAATAGGCCATTTTGGTGTTTAGGCCATTCAGTCATTGGAGGAGGAAGAATAAGTCGCCTAAAAATAAACTTATAGTCAGACAGCAAATTTCTCACAAATAGGAACTGTGTTAGAAAATGGTAGAGTAGAACTTAAAAGTTCTGTATCCTCCTTTGCCTTCTTATTGGGGCTAAAGGCTAAAAGGAACCTAATCCTTTACTAGGGGTGAGGAAGGGGTTGGAATGGTATTTAATCCATATTTTGAGTCATTGCTTTAGAAGCTATAATTCTTACAGATTCCAGAGAAGAACCTTAAATTGATGAACTTTCAGATTTCCAGTTATAACTTAGCAGCTTTGAAGTATAGATCAGTTTTTCTTGACATTAAAAGTTGTAGTGGTTCTATAAAACAAAGAAAGTTTTTACATGTCTAAAAAGTTAGTGTCCTTGTCTTTGACTTTCTCTGAAAGAGTAGGAATATTTCTATCAGGCCTAGTAATTACAGGAGAGTCAGGATGTTAAAATTACAGTGCTGTAACAGGAAATAAATGAAGAACTATCTACATATGCAGTGTAATACTCTTAAACAAGAACTAGAATCAATTACCCCTGTGATGTCTGTGGTTACTAATATGATGAAATGTGATTCATTACAGCACAAGACAGAGAGTGAAATCAATTTTTTGCTCTATCCAAATCTCCAAGAAAAGTTTACATGATTAAGTCCACTAGCAGACATAGTATGTAATAATTGTGCAAGTTGAGTGTACTGTAATCAGTCACAATCCTAACATCCTTGTCAAATATTGCACAGAAAAACATTTAAATTTAGGGTAGTATGGTTCAGCTATTGGCCATTCTACAGAAATATTATTAATGTAATGAAAACGCAATTCTCTTATGTTTCTGTGGAAGTCATGCCCTCAAACATGTTTTAATTTTTTTTATAATAGTAACAACAAATATGGTTTGAATTATTTCTTCATTAATGTCTGGTTTAAGTTAGAATCAACATCTTGCTCATGTATGGCAAAGTAATCAAGAAAATCTTTTCAACTGGCTTTTTTGCTTGTTTAAATATGCTGTCCAAGTAGGTTAATTTTGTCCACTTGGAATAATGTATTTTACTGAAACTACTTTTTAATGAATTGCAACTTGCTCTAAACACAGGTCTGTCTTTCAGTTATAAAATTAATTAGCCATAAAACAAAAAACATGAAAAATATATACACTATGTGACTTCTGTTCCCTGACCACCATCCCACACACCCAGTATAAAAACTCCATGCTATTGTGGCATTTGCCTTAACTACCCACACTTCATATAGCAATACACGCAGTGCCATGATATAACACTCTTAATCTAAAGGTGCAATACAGCAATTAAGCCGGAAATATGCTCAATTAAATCTTTGGACATTGTATGCATGTTTTCACTCACAGTATGACAGAAACAGCACAGTAAAGCTTTGACTAAAAGTCAAAGCTAACTGGAGATACAGGAAACCAACAACTACCAGAGAAGGTCTGCACTGAAAAGTGGTTACCAACAACAGCACTTGGCAAGTAAATGAAGCTGATCACTGTGTATGTGAAAGCATATTTGGTAATCTCTGTAGCAAAAAAAAAAAAAAAACAAAAAACATGAACCCTTGTCAATTGTGCATTTATATAGAGTACATGTCTTTGACCCCTTTGAAGACAGAAGGAGAAAAAAAAAGAAGGTGGATAAGGTAATGTGCTTGGAATAATAAGTATTAAGGATAACACAAAACGATGGCAAATTCCCTGTTCTGCCTCAGGTGTTCACTGTGACATCCAAATGAGTTACCTAGATTATTTCTACTTGTGAGATTAATAGCAGAACAAAGTATGCCACTATACATTGCATGAAGAGTTCATCTTCTGCCCATTCTGCTTGTTGTAGTTTGTAAAAGCTGAACTGAGCATATCTGTGTGCATACAACACTATTGCTTCCACACAGCCATCTGTCCAAACTTTATAGGGGGTGCAGACCTGCAAATATGGTCCCTAAACTTGCAAAAGTACTCCTGAATGTACTGCATGCCTGTGTGGAAATAATCCAGGGGATGGGATAGTCTGTAAAAATTTAAATTCTTGAAAACAGACTCATTAGCCTAAATCAATGTGTACAAATACCTTTTAGCTCTTGGCATTACAGGCTAGCCTAAGTAAAACCTTCCCATACAGGCATGACAAATATTTGAATATACATCATTTGTTATTCTGTCTCACCAACTACTCACAGAATTCCTTACTAAGCTTCTGTTGTGGAATCTATATTAAGAAGCACAATCCAGAAAGGCTCCTGCTTAGATCCCAAGGCTTGGTCTGCTGGAAAGGTCATTAAGTAGAAAAAAAAATTCTTTCTTTTTACAGAAAAATCACAAAATTCCACTGTAGGTAGAATTCTTTAGGAAGTCACCTTTCAGAATTCATCTGCTGTGGGAGTCCCTGAAAGATATAATCTACCATTATGCAGATATTGGCATGAGATATATGAGAAAGAATTTTAGATGAGAAAATGCCTGACTGGAGTGAAAATAATAAAGAAAATACTCTGAAGCAGAAGGCGAGTATTTGGGCTCTGATTTGTCCAAAATAAGGGCTGTACTGTGGTTAGTCCTGCATGGATGAACATGAAGAGAGGTGTACTAAAAGGACCAAAGCTTCCCAGTTAAGGGGGTTGTGATAAGTATTTTTTAATATTTTTAGCAATATTAATTAAAATATTTACTACGTTTAATGCTGTTCAGCAATTAAAATATATCACAGATCTCAGGATGGCCTAGCATCATTTTGTCTCCAATACAATAAGAAAATGGCTGCAGCCCCTGCCTTTCCTATTTTATATGGGTCAGCATGACCCACTGGGCAAACATGAAGCAAGAGCCCCCCACTACAGAAGGTGGTATTCTAAATCACTCAGAGGCTTTCTGGATTATAAAATTAAGAGTGTCCTTACTATCTGTACACATTGTATAATAATCTAGGTGGGTTTTTTCTTGCTGATTAGTAATTAAAATAAGATTCTGGAGTTTGCTAAGGGAAATCAAATGAACTTCAAAAAGCACATATTACATCTGCCTTCTCATTGACTTCTCATGCTGGGAAGGAAACAAAAAACCAAAACCAACTTGCGACATGAGTCTAAGCATCCCACAAATTTTTAAAAATATTTTTGTGAGAATTTTCTATAAAATCTTGTGTAAATTTAGTTTCTGTAAATTTCTGGTTGGTTCATAGTCCAAACACATTCAAAACTATATTTTCAATCAAAACAGGTAAGTGTGGCCTAACAAATCAGAAAAATACCAGCAAATAAGGGATACACTCTTTCCACTTGGCCTTTTCTTGGTCTAGCCTGATTGGCATGCAGTGATGGGTTGGAGACTGAAAAATGTAGTGATTTATGGCTTAAATATCTTCATGAAGGACTTTTGCCTATTATAGCAAAACTGTATAACAGAAGCTGAAGACCACTAAGCCCTGACTAAGGCTTTACGCTGCTCATTGATTGAGATAAGATAAAGTGACTCAGGTCTGGGCTGGGGGAAGAATACATTCACAGAGGGATCAAGCTTGGCACCCTTGAGGTGGAGACCACAGCCCCAGGGCTATCAGCTGCCAGACTCGAACAGACCCCTACACCAAAGGAGAGGGCGAGGAAAGGTTTTGCATCATAAAAAAGCCTCCAGCCAGAGGCAGTGAGCACCGACCCTCTGCTGTGCAGAGGAGCTCAGCTCTGGGGCCCCCTCACCCCAGGAAAAGCTGCATCTACATGAAGGACAGCNAGCCCTGCTAAGAATCATCTTTAGCTTGCTTTGGGGTGGGAGAGGCCATAGCCAACAGACCCATTTGCTGGGAGCAGCAAAGGAGAGGGCGAGGAAAGGTTTTGCATCATAAAAAAGCCTCCAGCCAGAGGCAGTGAGCACCGACCCTCTGCTGTGCAGAGGAGCTCAGNTGTGAAACCATCCCTCCCTAAAACAACTGGCTATGGAACCCCCAATACCGGCAAGGCCACATCCACAGAACATTCAGGTGAGAGGCAGCTGAGGGGGTGCCTTAATCTATCAAAGGCCCTCTGAAGTGTTCCCCAGAGTCATTCCTAAAACCTTGCACCACAGGACTGCAGGTGATGCAACAAACCCAGAATCTGTTGTAAAAGACAATCATCAGCTGCTTCCCCAGTGATCTAGAATTATTACCCCCAGGGGCACAGTGCAAACTGGCAGCTTCCAAATTAATATGCTTTATGAATGAAAGTTNGATGGAGGGGAGCAATGAGACATTGTTGGGATCCACAGAAGGGTGATATCTTTCTACCTAATTCATGTCACTCTCTCCCTGTCCACCACCTCCCAGACTCATCCTCCCTCCCTCCCTCACTTCCTTCTTCCTTCCTGGAGTCCTTCCTTCCTGGTAGTCCTCCCTTCCTGGAGTCCTTCCTTCTTCCCNTATGCAGCAATTCCCACAGGAGTTAGTGGAACATCATGGAAAAGACAATAATTTTTTATTATAGGTAAAGACAGAAGCAGAGGTGCCTGGATTTTCCTACCTGGCCTGACTATATATTAACCCATCAGATTCAGGGTGACCTTCACCACCAAGAAGACCAGCTGGAGAGGATCAATGGAACTCGCTGAGATCCATGGGGTGCATAGTTATTTTCCTTATTCTGTCCCTGTTACTCTCTTTCTGTCCCCCCTCACCTATTTTCTATTTCTTTCTCTTTCTCCCTCTCTCTCTCTTCCATATTTACTATCAAATAAAACCCATACTATTGTCATTTGCTTTTGTAAATTATTTTGATATAGTACAGTTTGCAATCTCTTTTGATATAGTATAATTTGTCAGCCTCTTATGGTTAATACCTTTAATCCCTGTGTAGATTGTATATCTTAGTGTGGTAAATATATATATTATAGTTTAGGCTTTTGCAAAAATATTAAAATAGAGGCTATGTACTGTGTGTTATAACATTAACTTTTGCAGAAGTAATTGTAGTAGTGAAATAATAACTAATGACTTTTTGTAACTGTCTGACAATAGTGAAATAGTTGATTGAAAGTACTTGTAAAAATGGCTAGAACGTCTGTACGATAACATTGAAAAGTACCAGACAAATAACAGTGAAAGCACAAGGAAGAACCTACTACTGACTCTTCGGCTATCAATAACTGTCAAACCACAGACCAAGGGGCCTCGTGAGGAAATAAAATACAAGACTCTCAAAATCACATCTGCATTGTAGCACATACTCTAAGATGAGGTATGGGGTCGAATGAAGATAAAGAATTCTCAGAACATGTAAACTCAAAGGAATGTTTGAATATGTATAATCTTCATTAATATACATTTTACCAATGCAATGAGAAAGCATATATGAAGAGTTGCTGTAGTTAATGGTATGCTTCTGGCAGTTTGCCAGGCACCCCAGTGCTGGATACTGTCCCTTTTATCCCTTATTAAACTTTTAGAAGTTCTAAAGAGTGAGCTTTGTTTCTCACAGGGGTGATAGTGTTGGCTGTTTATAGCACTTAACATACATTTCTTTATTTCCTGTATTTCCTTATACTATGTATCACTACTAAAGCGTTCCTCAATGGGCTAAGAAGGCAAAATGACAACAGGTCATTTTGGAAGAGTAACCAGATATACAGTCATGTTCTGCATACAAAGCTGGAGGGAAAAAAGGATGGGAGATACTGGGAGTTATGGGCTTTATCTTCCCAAGTAACTGCTATGTGTGATGAAGTCTTAATTTCCAAGCAAAGGCTAAATGTATGTCTGTTGATGGGAAGTACTGAACTAACTTTTTTGTTCTGCTTTAGCACACAGCTTTTGCTTTACCTATTAAGACATCTAATCTCAAGCCATGAGTTTTCCTACTTTTATACTCTCACTGTGGGGGAGTGAGTGAGTGTCTGTATGGGGCTCAACAGCTGGGCTAGCAATGTGGTGCTCCTACATAAATATATGTTGTAGTCCTGCAACAATTTGCAGTGTCTCTAGTTTGGATGTTCTAGGACTACACTACCTTCCATAAGTCTAAATGTGCTTAACGAGAAGAACTAAAACCGTGAAGATACAGATTTGCTCAGTCTCACATGCTTAACTGTTCTGGTTTGAAAGCAAAACCAGTGAGAGACTCCAAGTCAGAAATACAATTTATTAGGAAAAGGGAAAAAGAACTAAATACATGCAATAATACAAAAGAAGAACCACTGACAAAGTCAGAATACAACCTGACACCCTGCTAGTTAGGGTGGTGGTAGCAGTCCCGATGAAATGGTCTTGTTGAAGTGGTGATCCTGTAGAAACAATCTGGTAGCTCTTTGTCCTCCGGAAAACCAGTGGAAAGACTGCCTGTTCTGTCCCAAATCCCAGATTATATCCAGGTGGGGATGCTTAGCTCCTCCCCCCTGGGCAGAGCATCTCACAATGAGCTGTTATCATTCTATGAGTCATGTGGTGGGTCCATTAAACAGAAATAGCTCCTGGAGGGAGTTATCTCTGAGTCATGCATTGAAAGGCATTGATGGGCCCATTAACATGAAATAAGGAAAAAACAATGCCCCTCCTGCTTTCAACCGCTCTTGAGGATGGGAATAGAATACGTCTTAATATTGTAACCTAGGACATTAATACATTTTGATGCCTTATTTTCATGCTTAAACCTCATTCCAAAGGTTTGGATCTGGGCCTAGAGAATCATGAGCTATCAATAATGTCAAAAAAGGCTCAACTGAGGTATGCTGGGGAAAAAAAGTTAAGAATTTATACTATTTTTTTTACTGTATGGTAGTAGAGACAGATACTTATTTTTAAGGCTATAAATCAGCTGTCATGGTCACCGACCTCCCTAAAAATAAACCTGTGAATAGATCATCTTTCTTTATTTCTATTCTTCTCAAATATTCAAAGCAGAGAATACCATGTGGAACCAGTATATAAACATTAATGACAAACTACCAAAGAGAATAACTGTAAATTAAAAAAATAAGGATAAACTCTTTCTTCTCCTTTTGTTAGTTATTCTGCAGGAAGGCTAAGTCCTATTTCCTACCAGCTACCTCAAATTTAAATAGTCTCACAGTAAATTATTCCCCTCCCACATATACATACAGTATACATGGTCTGTGTGAGATGTCCCTTGGCAGTGATGACATTCTGTGAAATTCCAACACAGAACAAGGCTTTCCATGTATAACTTAAGGCATCATTTTAGTGCATTTCATTTTTGTGCATTTTGTGCTGTACAAGAACTCCTAATGTATAGGATTATATATTAATAGACTATCATATCATAGTATTTTGATCTCAAATTTAGACTCCAGTGCTGGTTCAGGCTAAAGCAGCATTCTTGTTTTCTGGTCAAAAATTCCTGCTCACTTTCTAAGAAATTTCATATTATCTAAGGTTCTTATAGTCACATGCCATTAACATAACTTTACTTCTCACCTCATCCTAATATAAGTTAAACGTCCAAAGGCAGACAGCAGAAACAGAGGCCAGTAAAGATACGGTATAATTTTTCTTTTATTCTATGTGTATCTTTTATCATTTTTAAAGAAATCTGTGTACAGTAATAAAATACAATAATCTTTTTCTGCTTCCTTCCTACCTACTGGCTGATAAGTACCATACTCCTATGTCGTTATTGAGTAAGAAACGACACAGACTCACAAGAAGGCTGGTTTGCACAGCAGCAGCTTTAATACGAAAATTCTCTCTTTTTATAGACTGTTCTGATACATACAGACCAGATTGGTCAATTAATCAATACATTTCACCTAACTGGCTAATTAACAAAAACACATTTCTTATGAACAATCTTTGAGAAAAACAGGAAAACAGAGAGTAGGAAAAACACCACCTGCAGGTTGTTTACAATTACAAGCTATCATCGTTTCTCTACACTCCATAGAGTCTCACAAGCCCACCATGAGAAAACTTATCTGGTTTTCTCGCTCTCTGACCAGGCTGTCACATCCACACTCCTGTTCTGTGGGTCAGAATAAACAAGTCAGTCGAGATTTATCAATTTTACCTTGTCAGTCACTCTACAGATAGATAAAACTGTCTTTGGAGTAGGTGGAAGACGTTGGTTAACTATTGCAGCCTGAATTGCTGATAGTAAAGTCCAGGGTAAAGAAGTAAAAGGGGCCTTTGCATGGTATCTACAGATGTTTAATTCAGCCACATGGTGAGATGTTCAGAGTCCCAGGCACACACATGTGGAGGGTCCAGGTTACTCCCTCCCGAGGGGCCGGGGGTGACCCTGGTCTCAGGGCAGTACAACGATAAGGGCCAATCAGGGAATAGGGAGGAGTAGCTCAGGGACTTAGGAACAGACATAGGAACAGGGGAAGGAGCCAATGGGGTCTTAACAGCTTTTTGAGGGAAGCTTCTTGTGTTTCCCCAACCCAGGGGATGCCCCCCTTGGTCTCCACAGGTAACAGGAGCACTGCATTGGTGGATAGGTACTGTGCTGGCTTGGGCCAGTTACAGCAAACTCCAGTGAGACCCATCACAGACCAGAGAAGACTCTACCAGTAACATTTGAGATGCATTTGTGAAAATGTATGTAAGAAAAGACAGAAGACATCAGAGAGAGAGAGAGAGGAAGAGGGAACCA
>VXBC01011366.1:61230-76182 GCA_013399945.1 Ploceus nigricollis
AAAAAAGGAGAAACAAGACAGAATATCAACATCAGAGAAAGAGGAGAGGGAGGAGGAGATGCTAGAGTAGCTATTCCCTGCAGTCCATGGAGGACCTGCACCGGTACGGATAGTCACTGCCATCCATGGACAACACCCTGCTGGAGCAAATGGATATTACTGAGGGAGCTGTAGCCAGTGTAAAACTCATATCACAGCATATTTTCTTGACAGGAGCTGCAGCCTAAAAGAACTCTCTCACTGTTGCAGGAGTAAAGTGTAAGGAGGAAGGAGTAAGAGCTGTTACAGACTGACTGCAGCACACCATGTCTCATCTGCCTGCACCACTTGAAGAGGGGGGAAGGGGTCTAGCAGGAAACTAGAGTGAAGGAGTGATACCGTGTCTGAGAAGGGGGTAAGGAAAAGTGCTATTTTAAAGTTTGTCTTTATTTCCCACCACTCCAACTACTGATTATGTTTTTATTTTAATTGGCAATTGATTAAGTTATTTTACCCACAATAAGTCTTTTTTGCCCACAGAACTGACTGGTGAGCAATTTCCCTGTCTTTATACATACCCTCACGCTTTCTCATTCCTGCTCTTTTTATTTTCTGCCCCATCCTGAGGGAAAGATGGGATAAGCAAGCAGCTGGCTGGGATTTTGCCTGTTAGCTGAGGCTAACAGTCACAATATGAAGTCATAAGAATGTTTGGCTTCACTTAGATGTTTGCAAAATATATTTTCTGCTCTTAATAAGAGGAAATCATACTGGGCCACTCTGTACATCAAAGCTTCAGTCCTTGTCATCATTATAGTCACTCCTCTGAAATATAATAACTAAATAAATAAATAGATAGATACTGTTACCGGAAAGTTATATTTCTATAAAAAGGGTCCTATTCAGGAGTGGGGAAACATGTTAGGAATTAATCAACAAGAAGGGTGATTTATTCCATGAAATAGATAGCAGTTAACAAGCAAGATCTGGGTGATATCTATGTGTTAGAAAAACATTTAGGGCCTGTCATGCTTCAGTGCTCTCAGACCTGGGATAGGAAATTAACAAATCCTGGAAGTGAAATTTATTGTTGAGACCTGGACACCAAGGATGCAGAATTTATAAACCACAAAAACAAGTTACAGACACGAAGAAGAAACTAAGACAATTACTGGGGTTCTCCCTATCTGGGAAAAAGTTAATAAAAAGACAGAAAATGTGGACTAATTGGCATGAGAAGCAAGAAATCAATTACCAATAGAAGATAGAATACTAATTAATGAAGACAACTACATTGTTGGTTTTCCCAGCTTTTCAGAGATCAGGCAACTGAGAGGAGTTTTTAAAGTTTTTATTCCATTGTCAGTCTTGATAAGGGTGAGACATGTAAAACTCTACGCCACTCTATCAGAAGCCAACCTATTTCCTGGTTCCAATACCTCATAAATGTTTTTCAGCATATTAGCTTTTGCCACACAATGCTGCTAATACTTCTAACGCCAAACACCTATATTTTCACCCCATGTGGTCCTGCTACAATGCATCTTTCACAGTTCTAATTCTCTAAAATATCTGGTCTTTTTGCAAGGCCATATTTTGAAACTTGTTTCTAGTTCAATCTCTCTCTCAACAATGCCATCTCTATTCCATGGCCTTCCTAAGTCAGCACACCTTATCTCAATGTTTGCATACAGATGTACAAGACTGTGTGAGCTTTCTGTCAGGTTTTGAAAATTCCTTACAAATCCATTTCTCACATCACATAATTTGATAGCCAATGAACGCTAATTCCTTTGTTTGCTAAAACCTATAAATAGTTAAAAGCTTTGATAACTGATGTACATGATTTGTGGAGGGATCCCCATATAGCTCAACACTGAATAAAATTGGCTTTCTACCCTAACAATCTAGTTAGAGAGTTTATTTCCTGATTTTCAGCAATACCACATGTTCTACCCAGCCTGAACATGAGGTTCCTTTGTATGCACTGGATGATGCTAATGTTGACCATCCAGGAGCCACTCTGGCAGTCACACTCGCACCACGTAAGACTGGGACCAAAGCCCCATTGCAACACGTGGCTCCACTGAGTCAATGGGTGCCCTGCTTGACTCCCTACACATTCCACTCGTACGGACAGACAGGTTTCCCTCACCGGCTCAGCCCCAGGTTCCATGTAGCAGTCACAGATGTCTGGTTCCTGTAAGTTATGATCGAGCCTTTTATCATGGTGCAGCAGCACAACAACAGCTTGTGCTGGTGCCGCCTGGGAGGGATCCCAAAGAAAGAAATCCTTGGGCTTTTGTTTCCTTACAGTCTGTGCACCTGTTCCAATGGTGATTTTGGGTCTGGAGTNCAGAGATCAGGCAACTGAGAGGAGTTTTTAAAGTTTTTATTCCATTGTCAGTCTTGATAAGGGTGAGACATGTAAAACTCTACGCCACTCTATCAGAAGCCAACCTATTTCCTGGTTCCAATACCTCATAAATGTTTTTCAGCATATTAGCTTTTGCCACACAATGCTGCTAATACTTCTAACGCCAAACACCTATATTTTCACCCCATGTGGTCCTGCTACAATGCATCTTTCACAGTTCTAATTCTCTAAAATATCTGGTCTTTTTGCAAGGCCATATTTTGAAACTTGTTTCTAGTTCAATCTCTCTCTCAACAATGCCATCTCTATTCCATGGCCTTCCTAAGTCAGCACACC
Source organism: Ploceus nigricollis (assembly GCA_013399945.1). Taxonomy (NCBI): domain Eukaryota; kingdom Metazoa; phylum Chordata; class Aves; order Passeriformes; family Ploceidae; genus Ploceus; species Ploceus nigricollis. The sequence goes on from VXBC01011366.1 coordinate 63,923, forward strand.
TTATCTCAATGTTTGCATACAGATGTACAAGACTGTGTGAGCTTTCTGTCAGGTTTTGAAAATTCCTTACAAATCCATTTCTCACATCACATAATTTGATAGCCAATGAACGCTAATTCCTTTGTTTGCTAAAACCTATAAATAGTTAAAAGCTTTGATAACTGATGTACATGATTTGTGGAGGGATCCCCATATAGCTCAACACTGAATAAAATTGGCTTTCTACCCTAACAATCTAGTTAGAGAGTTTATTTCCTGATTTTCAGCAATACCACATGTTCTACCCAGCCTGAACATGAGGTTCCTTTGTATGCACTGGATGATGCTAATGTTGACCATCCAGGAGCCACTCTGGCAGTCACACTCGCACCACGTAAGACTGGGACCAAAGCCCCATTGCAACACGTGGCTCCACTGAGTCAATGGGTGCCCTGCTTGACTCCCTACACATTCCACTCGTACGGACAGACAGGTTTCCCTCACCGGCTCAGCCCCAGGTTCTATGTAGCAGTCACAGATGTCTGGTTCCTGTAAGTTATGATCGAGCCTTTTATCATGGTGCAGCAGCACAACAACAGCTTGTGCTGGTGCCGCCTGGGAGGGATCCCAAAGAAAGAAATCCTTGGGCTTTTGTTTCCTTACAGTCTGTGCACCTGTTCCAATGGTGATTTTGGGTCTGGAGTCTTCTTGTCCTTTATCTGTCGCCACAGAGTCCCTGAGAGACGGACCAGCCTGCCCCCAAAGTCCCCATACCCTCAGCTGTGCAAAGGGTTGGTGCCAGGTCATGGCTCATTGCTGGGTGCTCCAGCCATTTACCCCCATCCAGGGCACAACCTGCAACTTGCACCGCAGCTGTTCACTGAGCTGCTTGCACTGGGTGTAGTCCTCAACCGTATGCAGATACAACAGGTCACAATCTTGAGACATAAGAACTGCTAGCTAAAACAACAGAAAGATGCTTTTCCCCCTCTCAGTTCATCAGCTTAAAATCTAATACCTTCCCACTAAGATGTGTAAAACTTCTAAAATTATTTTACCCAAATACTCTGCAATTCTACTTTGTTTTGTTCTTAATTCTTTTCATGGCATTCTTTGACTGCATTTAGGAAGCAGTGCAGCACAATAAACGCAGTCTTGTACAGCACCTAGTGCTGAGGACTTCATGTCCACAACACATGCAGTTGGGGGCTTTATTTTGGAGTAGCTTTAGTCTGACCACCTAGACTGAGCACCTGTTAGTGATTAAAGTGCATTAGGTGTACTTTTGGAGCACATTTTCTGATATAGCTTGAGGGGGCAGGGGGATGGAGCAGGAGGGACAGAGGAAAGAGAAAGAAATAGATCCTGCACTACAAGACTGTTTCAGGATATGAACCAAAATATTTTATGTGGTAGCAATTGGGAGATAAAGTGCATTCTTGATGCAGCCTTAAACACTGCTATGTGTGTTCGTTATTCCAAGGAAGAGAAAATAATTTCAATAAAAAAATATCTGCAGCAAAATAAGAATGTTGTTTCATTTCTATTTCTTCATATGCAATTCCACCAAAGTTAACTTTATTAAAGATGTCAGATAAGGTATGGTAAAAAATCCTTTCCCTTTTATTCTGTATGCCACATAATATTTGATGCTTAAAGTCACAAAGCCCAGTGTAGTTTGTAGATTGGATCCTTTATCCCAAGCTTCCTATTGAAATAGGTATGTGACATGATGTCCAAAAAGAGCTATTTTTCTACAATAGGAAATTGAAGAAATTACTACAACATAATGCTGATTATTTAAATAATTGTTATATATTTTAACAGATATATAAGTTTATGGATGGCTTATTCTTCCTATAACCTGGTATTGATTTCACCAAATATTTTCCAACCACGGTCTTTCAGGCAAAGAACAAATAAATACCTATTTTATGCAGCAAGATGAAATAATGGACATTCTGTACTCAAATTAAAGGGGACACTTAGGACCATGGCTATTTCTTCTTTCTTAAAAGGTTACCACTTCATTGGTCACAGAAGATTAATGTAGTCATTGTAAACCAACATATACTATAGTATCCATCATTTGCATGTGTCAACAGATGTGTTACACAAAAGCCTGCTATGGTAATTATTCTATTTTCAAAAATATCTTACCTTGGAGTTCACTGGCAGGCCTGGAAACCATAGCTTTAAACAAATGTGAACTACATTTATGAAGTTGAAAAAACAAATTGATTTATTTTTGGCTTTTGCAACATCACCACCAAGTAAAATTTAGCATCTGTAAATGGCCTCTGTGTCCAAGTGAATGGACTCAAGTCTTAACTTGAGGGGAGCTTTATAGCTGGCCCCTCTCCAGAGTCTGAGGCTTCAGGCTACATTCCTAGGATTTGCTGTGCAGGGACTCTTTTTTGCTGTGACTAGGTAGTTCTCTGTTAGAACTCATGGCAGAAAATCAATGTCCTTTTCATATTACTTGCTGTGTTTTCTTAACCTCTTAGAGCTCAAAACCCAGAGAGGCCATATTTCATTCCAGCTATATATCATACTGGCAATTTCCTGTTGATTAACAAAAATGCTGCTAATGTTTACTAGTGGTCCTACCCTAATCCTCATGTGCATTCACCACTTCCTGACTGGCAGAGATAGCAGTGTGATCTGTCCAGGGAGTAGACCAGACATGTTCCTGGGTCAGCTAACTTGGCAACTGTGAGGCATAAATACAAGATAAAAATATCATCATGTTGGGAAAACACTAAGAAAAATATTCTAACACCTTCTTTAGGAACTAGTAGGAGAAAAGAAAAGATGAAGGCAGAGAAACTGTGATCCTTTCTTCTTTTTCCTCCTCTGGCCTTTGAGTAGAAAAAATAGCAGCTACAAATTCAGTAAGACAGTGGTGGTGGTACCACACCTGCATTTTATCCTCCAAAATGACACATACAAATGTGTAACTCGACCTATTACTGTTGGCAATGCTGCTTGATACTTGGTTAGGAAAGTGCAGACTTGGAAAGTGTTAGGACCTGATCCTAATGAGTTCTTTACAAACCCTCTATGCCTTAGTCTTACAGAGGAGTGAGGTAAACATGATCCTTGCAATCCCAGTTCTCAGCAGTTTTTGCTCCAGCAATCCCAGTTCCCAGCAATTCAACCAAAGTAGCAGCTACGAACACTCATCTCTCTAAGCACTTGTGCACTATTACCTAGAATATAAAGATCACTGAAGAATTGAGGGTTTATCTTGCTGTTGTGGTTTAATCCCAGCTAGAAACTGTGTACCATGCAGTTGCTCCCACACTCCCTGATGTGAACCCAGTGGGAAGGAGAATCCAAGGGAAAAAAAAATGTAAACTTCATGGGTTGAGATAAGAACAGTGGAAGAACAAGATCAACAAGAACGAGAAGGAGGAGGAGAAGGAGGAGAGAAGAAAGGACAGGACAGCTGCCTAAATTACTTGCGGAATTAGAAATATGAAGCCACAAAGCAACTTTTAAACCTTTAAAACTAACTAAAAGCATGAATGAATGGCAGAGTCAAAAAAACAACAACAAAAAAAACCATTTAGGCCATGATTGAGGATGGCTTCCTGAAATTATGAGGAAAATATAACTAAAATATTGACAGCTTCTTTTCCAATAAAAAGCTAGTAGAAAATTAAAATCTGAAGCATACAGTACATAGCTGTGATCTGCCATTCAGAACAGCAATTTTTTTTTTTTAAGACACTTTTCAATGCTAGATAAGGAATTTCAGGTATTTTCTGTTGTTCTAGTTATTTTGCTGTCCCCAAATCAGTAAGACATTGATTTGGATTGCTGTACTGTGAAAATAGCTAAAGGGAGAACAGATGGTTACCCCAATGGTTTTGTGAGGCCTTTGCAATCAGGTGCTCAATAAGGCTACAAGAGACAGAACTTCTCAAAGACCATTTTCCTTTGACTCACTGATGGTTTTTTCTGCTGTGCCTAGCTGCTGTAGTGTGGCTTGCCAATATATGAAGTACAGTCACTATTCCTAATTTCCTGGTCATTACTGAATGGGGAAGGGAGGTGCACATGGTGTAGTCACCAGGCCAGAGCAAAAAGACCTCCTTCTTCACTTTCTGTATTAGAAGTACAGACTTGTAGGTCAGCCTCCAGAAGATTGTCACTATATATTCCATTTAGCCACATATTCTTTACTTCCTCAATGCGTGGATTAAAGTAAGAACTGAGCGGGTCTCTTGATTACTTTCGAATACAACGATTCCCTGTCTATAACAAGTTAGCTACATCTAGATACCCAGAAGCAAATGCTGAAGCATCATTGCAGTTTTCTGTCCATGTGGTTAATTGAAGACGTGTTATTGATTTGAGGTTATTTGAATCAAGCAGATGGAGCTCAAGAACATTAATATTCTTTAACTACAATTAAAACATATTACTCAAACATTCCTATTCTTCTAAAACTATTCTTAGAAACCATAGCTTCCCACATATCCTAGACCCTTCCTAGCTCAATCCAGTCATCATGGCATTTGCAGTTCATTTATGCTGTTGCAGTTCTTTTTCCTGATCCCTGCACTTATAGTCAAAATGTATAGCTTTTAAGTTTTAAATTTATAAAAGAAAAAAACAGTTGTGAAGGCAGCTGGGTGCCCTTTAGCAAGCACAATTACTTCTTCTATCCTAAAAACATTAGGTTTTGCCAGAAGCACAGCTGCCAATAGTGAGCCAAAGATATAGTGCCTCTGTTTCTTACACCATCAAGCTTTCACCTAATTTCTCCAGCACCATCTGGAAATGTTAAAGCTGATTGAGGTAAAAGAAATAATGATCTTTCAATAAGCCACTGAGAAGATAAGGGTTTTGTTTGAAAAACAAATTAAGTAGATACAAAAAATTATTTTTAAAGCTGTTGCCGGATGACCATTCATCAGAGAAGCCTTGCTCAAACCACATCAGAATTACCTAACAGCTGTGAATCACCACCATGCAAGTTTCCCCTGCCTTTTCTTGCTACAGTGCTTCCCATTGTTTTTGTTCAGACTGAACTAGAGTCAGAACGGGAGCTACTTTTTGCAAAAATTCCTTAATTTCGAAGTCCGGTAATATACAGTATAGTAATTTGTACCTTATTTTAAATGGGCAAATGATAAGGCAGGTGATTGTTTTTGAAGCTTTTCTCTTCATTTATCTATGGTCTGGCAGTGGAAAAATCCTTTTAAGATTCTTTATGAATGAGGGACACCTACTGGACAAAATACACCATAAAAAATCCACATTTCCCTGGAGTTCCATAACCTTTATGCTCCAGGAAACTAAACGTAAAACCAACCACAGCTTCCTTTAAAAGAAAGGAAGGGAGGGGGGGGAAGAAAAGGCAAGCGAGACATTGTTTTTGCCTTCAAAGTCCTCAGTCAAATCAAAGTGAAGTTTGTACTGAAAACAAGTAATCTATCAGAAAATTAATCTCATTTTCCTGTCTGAAGTAGTCAACAGAGAATTGAGCAAAGACAGGAACTACTTTTCATGGAGGTATTCAAAATATCCAAATACAGTTTCATTTTGTTTTTTAGATTTACTGTATTCAAAGCTCTCTTTGACAGAGAAAGGAGCTTCATCTCCAGTTGATTTTCAGTTCATGTTGGTATGGGGTTGTAAAGCCCCACCAAGTTGTAAGACTTAATTGACAAGATTTTTAACAGGGCTTACAGTTGTTCAGGTACTCTGAGTTAGACGCATGGTAGAAATATTGACAAGATATTCTCAAGAGGTCAAAACAACAAAAAAGAACTTTACCAGCAACTTTAGAAAATCAAGGAAATTTTGGCAAAAGGTTTAGTGCAATATTCAATCTATATAAAAGACTTCTCAAAGCATTAATTTAGCCCATTCAAGCTAGCAAACTTTAAGCCAGTTCAATTACAAGTTACTCAAGAATTCCAAGAAGAGGGAATTGAAGAAGAATAATATACAGAAAAGCACACACATAGCTACCAGCTCTGGGTTTCCCATGATGATAGAAACTCCAAAAGGAGATAGGGTCTAGACAAAGTGATGGTCTCATGTTTGGCCTTAAATACCCCTTGGCCTTCCTAGGCCCTTCCCCCAGATGGGAATTCTGGTCATTTGGCCACTTAGAAGCTGCGTTAGGAGAGTGTGGGGCATTGCCCTGGTGTTCCATGATTGGCAGCCACTGCCAGGCTGGGATATAGGCTCTAGGGGTGGGGGTGTAGAGGGCAGATAGCTACCTCACCTGGGCAAGGCCTCGACCTGCCCCTTCCCCCACACACATGAATGCCAAAATGTCTCAAGACATCAATCTTTCCAGGCTCTCACACAAGGTTGGAAGGCATATCTGGAGGTCATCTAGTCAAATTCATGTACTACTCAAAGCAGGTTGCTCGGTTCTAATGATCTAATGATTTGTGATTACTACAGCATAACTGGGCAAAATACTATGGTGTTTGACAACCATCATAGTGATTTTTTTCCCTCTCTAACTGGAATTTTCCATGTTGCAGCATGCATTTACTGCTTCTTGTACTATAAACACCCTTGAGAATAATCTGTCTTTGTATCTTTTTTGCAGGTAGGTATAGACACCAATAAGATCTGTCTCTTCCTAAGGCTGAAGGGATTCTGATATCTTGAGTTCTCATCTTAGACCCCTTTACCATATGCTGGCAGCCATCCACTTGGACTTGCTCCAATTTTTCCCTGCCTGTCTTTTGACCTGAATTTGTGCACAGCACTCCACATACAATCTCACAAGTATCACAAAGAGAGGTAAAACCACTTCCCTTAATCCAGAGCACATTACTGACTTATGCTCAGTGTGTGTTCCACCAGTACTCCCAATTCTGCAAAGCCTCTTTCCAGCAGTCTGGCCAGTACTAGTGCATAGGGTTATTCCATCCTAGACAAAGGATTTTTCCCCCTCCTTTATTGAACAAACTCAAATCTGTCTTACCTGCCTCTACTGCACATAACAAGTAGTAACCTTATTGAGACGGACCGAGCTGGTTTTTATTTATACCTCAACATATGTGACACATGAGGTGAAAGAGTCCTATAAAAACTGTGCTGGCATCCCTATCCCTGGAGAGGCTTCACCTGGCAACCAATCAGAGCAGAGAAAGCCTCCATGATGGGGCAAATACGCGGATACCCGCAAAGAATGACGGGATGCCCGGGAAAGCAAGCTGTGGGAGGAACCTTAGAACATAAAAACAGCTAACTACAACACAACGGAATCGATTTTGCTTTGGGTGTCTTGGAGGGAGAGGGAGCTCGCTTGTAGGGTCCACTTGGCCTCCCCTCCCCACTGCCTTGCCTTTTCCTTCCTGTGTTCCTGCTTCATCGTTCCCGTAAACCAGCTTATTGCGATGACCTCGTGCTCCGCTGCCTCTCCGATGGAGCAGGTGCCACTGCAGCCCACTGCCCCCGCCGTGCTTCCTGGCCACAGCCGCCGCCGCCACCAAGCCTGCACGCAGCCGGGTCCACAGCACGAGCCCGCTTGCCACCCACACCGCAACTGCCACCGCCATCGCCATGTTTCCTGCACTGCCCACCGCACCAAGCTACTGTAGCACTAGCCCATAGCAACCAGCCTGACACTGCCGCCTGTAGTCAATCGCACCTGCAGCCGCTGCACCTCGACCCTGGGAGCCTGGACTGCGCCCGTGGCCACAGCAGGAAGGAACATGCAGCCAGCTACTGTTTGGAAATCACGCCCTGCCACAGGAGCTACGCAAATGCATTGCGCTTCACAGCACCCACGCTCTGCCTGCTAAGCCGATGCTGACAAAGAGCTGAGGTTCTTGTGGTAACGCTGCCCTCTGTCTTCTGTTTCTTTCCCCCTCTCTGTCTTTCCTCTCTCTCTGCTCCTTTTCCTACCCCTCTTTAATAGGAACACTTACCCTTTTGTATCGTCAATAAACGCTTCTCAGATAAAATATTTCCGAGTTTGGCTTCATTTTCGTCCAAGAAATCTATCAAAAGAATCCTCCCCGATTCTCGCTTTTATAGCGGCATGGGACAGTTATTCATTCTGTATCATCATAGTGTGATAAATGCCAATCACTTGTTTTTAAAATTTATAAAAGTTTAATAATAATAAAATGGTTATAAAAATAGTAATACAAGTAGAGTAAAAAAAAGTTAGACAATTAGAGTTAGGTCAATTAACGAGACAATAACAGCAAAGGGTTACAGCCCGGGCTGGGTACCTCTTTCTGGGCAAAATGAGCCNCTCACATATATCGTTTCTATTTTAACTACTAAAGCTTAATTTTAATTACAAAACTACATTTACTATACTATTAAAATGTTAATACAGCATAACTTTCCAACATAACACAATACATATAGCAATTATCTGTGTAGAGCCATATAATATGCATTTTTCACAATAGTGACACAATTACTGTTCTTATAAAGCATGTTTTGCTGTCCTAACTTCTTTAATGAACTTAGACCTTCTTAAATAAGATGAAAAATATATTTCTATCATTCTTCAGAAAATCTTTAACTAGCATTTTGTTAAAGATTCTGGGAATAGAGTATTTCACTGCCACATGAAAAGACAAATCTGTAATGAGAAGTCACATTTATTTGCTATTAAATCCCATCAATGCAACAGTTAAAAAACATAAGCCCAGCCACAGAGCAATTGTTCATATAACCAGATAACAAACCCTTTCCTAGGTGTACTGGTCTACAGCCATGAGTATTTCTTTGCCAAACAACTGGACTGAACTCCATCAAAAAACCAAGCAAGTAAACCCCCCACACACCACATATTACATGAAGACAAGAACTTGTGAGGCATAAGCCAATGGGCCCTTTCAAGACCATCTACACTTTGAGTGAGAAGATAGTCACCACACAGTGCAGAGAGAGAAGGAAACAAACTTGCAATATTTTTGTGTTCATGTCCAAAGTAAATAGCTAAGATACAAAAGGGGAATGTCTGGAAAAACTTCACTTCTAATCTATTTTGATTAATCCATCTCCCATATGTGGTGCAGTCAAGAAGTCTGTTCCTGCAATTATACGTAATGTAGCAGTAATCTAACTACTAGCTTTACCTCTACAGCTGGGAGCATTTCTACCAAAGTACTGTACAGGGATGCAGTTCTCATTAAGAGACAAACAGCAAATTATATTGAAGATGCTGATTGTAATTCTACTTTCAAAAAAAAATCGAAAATTATTCTCTTATTAATTTGAAATATAAAGCTATATAAGGTCTTCTTTCTGTACTTTGCATTTCTCAGTAGAAAGATGTGCCAGAGCTATATCAGTTACAATCATAGAACAGTTTCCTTCTGAAGAGGATCAGCTCAGTCTTATTCCATCCTTAAGCCAGCTTATACAGACATTTAGAAATGCTGTCATGTTACAGTGTTTATTTCTTTTTCTTATAGAAGAAAATAGTGGTTTTAAATTATAATGAGAGAAGGTCTAATAACTATGATTTTATAAAAAACAAAGGACATAATTAAATAATAGCCTTCTGTAAGGCCTTTGACATGGTTCCCTACAACATTTTTCTTTCTAAACTGGTGAGAGATGGACTTGATGGGTGGACTCTGGTCAATGAGGAATTGGTTGGATGATCACATCCAAAAAAAAGGCCTTGACGCTGTGCAAGTACTGCTTAACAATAGATGGGTTTGGCTGAGCTAATTTTCTTCACAGTGGCTGTTATGGAGCTATGCTTTGGATTTGTGCTGAAACCAGTCTTGATAGCATAGAGATGTTTATGTTATTGCTGAGCAAGGCTTACTGAGGGCTTTCTGAGCCATGGCCCTTTCTGCTGCTTGAACGACCTCACCAGCAAGGGACCTGAGAATGTACAAGAAGTTGGGAGGGGACACAGCCAGGACAGCTGACACCAACTGACTAAAAGGACATTTCATACCATATGGTGTCATGCTCAGTACATAAACAGGGCAAAGGGGTGGGGGGAAAAAGAAGAATAAGAGACATTTGGAGTTGTGGCATTTGTTTTCCCAAGCCACAATTACATGTGATGGTACTCTGTTCTCCTGGGAACAGTTGAACACCTGTCTGCTCATGGAAAGTGGTGAATTAGTTCCTTGTTTTTCTTCACTTGTATGTGCTGCTTTTGCTTTCCCTACTAAATCGACTTTATGTCAACCCATGAGTTTTCCCACTTTTCCAATTCTCTCCCCATCTCCACTTGCAGGAGTAAGCAAGCAGCTGCACAGTACTTAGTTACTAGCTGAGAATCAACTATGACAATTATCAACACTGCCTTGAACACAAATCCAAAACACAGCCCTACACTAGCTACTACAAAGAAAATTATTCTAGCCAAATGGTTAGCTCTATGGCACCTATGGTCTCTTCTTACTTCTTAAACCTGAAAAACTTCTTAAACCTTCCTTTCTGAGAATTCATTCTCCCTGAGAATTCATTCTCAGAGAAGGAAAGAAGACATAAAACTTGAAGTCTGAGAAGCAGTGTAATCTGAAGTGTGTCCATAGCATGAGGAAGCATACTGAAGCCAGTAAATATGCTTAAAAACACCTAAAATGTACTAGCACAAATTTCTGAACAATTCTGGTTTTGAAGGTTGCAGCTTCAGGACTTGCTGGGAACAAGCCTAACTTTTAAATGAGGGGGTTGAAGTAGGAAAGTCCTGTTCATGCTACCCACTCTCAACTATCTCAATGATGCCCCACTCCTTTCAAAATGCTACTCATTTGACCTCTCCCTCCATTGATAAGGTACCAAGGCTTACTCCTACAATTACATAGGAATTTCCTGCCAGCAGGAGAGAGCAATTAGATAGGTTTGGGATGTCTGAGAATATGAATTCATAATAATAGCAACAATACATGACTTGCATACAGTTCTGGAAGGTATTTCTATTGCTACCCAGATTAACACAGGCCCAAATGGCCTTGCCTACACTGTGCTTCCACTTTTGGCTAACATGGCAGACATGTCCTTGGATTTCCCATGTTGGTGTAGAACGTGCAATATTTCATTATGGGAGTTTTCTTCAGGTGGAAGTTACCCAGTCCTGGATCCAAGTGTACTTTATAGTATTAGTCTGTAGCCAGTTCCTTGCTTTATGCCTTTCTTACTTTCTAATACATACATTACCTTTGCTAATATATAGATCAGTTTACTTTCCCAAGATGTACTGGAATTTAACCAATAAATGGCCTTAACTGCTACTTGTTATTTATGCCACAAGAAAGAGAAAGCACCTTGCAAGAAATAACTGCAATGCCGACTGTAGGAGAACCATAGAGGCTCTTCCTGGTGATCCTTCTGTCCCTCAGATGGCAGAGGCCTGTGCAAAGATAGGCACCTCAGGTCATAAGATGGTTGCTATGGCTACTGCTGCGCCGCTGGTCTGGGCAGTGCCACAGAGCAGGCAGTAACAGCAAGAAAAACAGCTCAGGCCACCAAGAAATGGGGAAAGAAGGTACGGAAGGTCACAACGCCCTTGTTTCTGTGTGGTCAGTGTGGTAGACCGAACCATACTGCAAATGTCTGCAAGGCGACTGATCATGCTAATGGCCAGGCTTTGCTGGGCTCGGGAAACGGGAAGCGGAGCACGAAGGGGAGACAGGCTCAGACACAAGCTTCTCTCCAAGCCCCGGAGCTGATGGAGTTCTGTTTAGCCGGCTTGCAGCCAGCACCCACAGCTGAGCAGGTGTTGATGTCTGCACAGCAGCAACAGTTGTCATAGATTCTTGCAAAATACACAAGGTCCCCTTGGATGCCTTTGGTCCCTTGGGTGAGGGCATGAGTGCTCTCCTTATGGGGAGATCTAGTGCCACCCTTCAGGGCATCATTGTGCACATGGGAGTCATTGATGCAGATTTCACAGGACAGATTTGTGCCATGGTCTCCACACCCACTCCCTCCCGTCACTATCCCAAAAGGGACGCAGATTGCTCAACTTGTGCCTTTTAAGTCTTCTGTTCCCAGGGCAGTTGACCAGTCAGGAGGAGACAGCAGCTTTGGATCCACTGGGCCACCTCAGGTTCTCTGGACCACTGCCCTGACCAAAGAACATCCCGAGGTGCTGTGTACCCTGTCCATCCCTGGCACGACGTCGCTGGAGATCCATCTCCGTGGGCTTCTTGACAGCGGCACAGATGTCACAGTTCTGTCCCTTGCCGCCTGGCCCCCAGAGTGGCCCTTGGATCCGGTGGAGACGCCTGTCGCGGGATTGGGAGGAACGGCGCATTTCTACGTGAGCCAGCAGCCCATGCGGATCACAAACCTGGAGGGACAGA
>VXBC01011371.1:0-23708 GCA_013399945.1 Ploceus nigricollis
AATAAATAAATTTTTAAAAATATCTCAGAAAATAATGTGCTCCCTATATCATTGCACAAAACAGTTTTGGTTGTCTCAAACTGCTGCTTTCTTGCATTTTTCATATTTTTTCCAATGCTGACTCTGGGTTCAAAGGATTTCCTGGGAGCAGCTGGATCAGAAGCAGCTGTGGCAAGACTTACCTCAGCCTGTCACCTTGTGAGAAGAGTGGGAGCAGAAGCAATTTCTATGTCATTCACTGAAAAGGAACTCTGACACTTCAGATGGAAACTAAGTAAAAAATGTGAGTGATGGTCTGCCACTTGCCTCTACTGAGGTAGCAACTCACTTGCCTAAATATGATCTTATCAAGACACTCATGCTCAGGACTCTAGTTCTTTAGTTTTGCCAGGAAATATACAGAGCTTGTGTCAGACTTTTTAGTCTGGCTGAACAGTCACACAGATGCTACATGTGTGCTGTGACTCCTAAAATGCAAAATATCAAGGCAGATATACACAATGACAGCAAAGCATTAACAGAGCACTTCTAAAGTGAATAGATTAATAACCTTAAAAGGAGAAAATACTAAAGAAATATTAAAGTGAAGTTTTTAAGTACTACTAGGATCAGTTAATTTCTCAAAAAATCTACTCTATGCTTCCATTTTTGTGCAAGATCCGCAAAGTCATATAAGCTATTGCTTCCACATGTTTGGGTTTGTGGGATTTTTATTGTTTTTTCTACAAAAATCACCATAGGGCACTCAGAGACATGTGAAGACAGAGTTTTGTGTTTTAAAAGCATCTTTTAAAATGCCATAATTAAAAATCTTCCTTGTTCCCTACTTAGGCTTAACTGTCTGTGCTCTGATGTTCATTTGTGTCTGCATCTGTATGCTATTAAGAGTATTATTAACAGCACTCCAAATTATGGGCCAAAGAAAGTGTTTGGAAAGTTCTAGCTACACTTTCTCTGGGAATTAGAAGGTAAAAGTATTAATTGCTATGATTCCTTAAAGTCAGGTGTCTTTAAGATTTTGGGTGAGAGTATGTAATTTCCAATGTGCCTTAATTGCGCTGCTAAGTACAGCTGAGTATGTGTGTCACTGATGTTCTTTAGTGCTTTACTGTTATTGCATCATATTGACTACACGGTGATAATTCATTAAATTAATAAATAAGGAAGAGAAAAACTGACTCAAAATCCCAAGATACACGTACAGAAAAAATCCTTTTCTGGAATGCACTGTTAGAGATCAAATCCACTACATGGATATTCTAAAGATCCCTGTTTCAATTAGTTGTGCTGACAATAAGTAATAAACCTGCTATCTGATGTACAGAAAAAGGAGAAAAGTATATTGGGAACCATTACAGAACTGACACCTCATATGAGCTATGACCAGGAGTTATCAACAATCAAGGAGGAAATAAGGAACACAAGGAGGTATGAAAATGTCATACAGGATTTTTTACAGCACAAATATTAGCATTATTTCAGGAACACAACAAAAAGATTGTCCCGGTTTTGATGGAGTAACAAAAGAATTAGACACATAAGTCTGCTAAACACCACTTTAAAGGCTGAAGTTGAAAGTCTAGACTTACCCCTTCTGCTTTCTGACAATGCCACAGTTCATACTTTTTCAGCATCAGAGTTCCCTGAACATCAAGTAATGCTTCTGAGGGCACCTTCTAACACCTCTCTTTCAACACCGCCATTTCGGCTTGAATCCTATGCCAAACTGTGAATTTTTCCAGCTCTGTGACTGAAAGAGTTTACTGATTTATATATTCACAGAATCCTCGTTTTCCTTTTTGCCCATCACCCAATGGCACCAGGCAAGGACAGAGTTGTATTCAGTCACCACATCTGTAACACTTAATTTTGTCTTGCAAAAGACATTCATATTGGTTCACACTCCTCTCTTTTGGAATGAAACAATTTCGTAAGGAGGAAATAAGGTTAAATATGTTAATAAGTGAATCCAGACAGTTTCTATTGTACCCAGATCAAGAGGTCACAAATGGTTTAGATATACCATTCAAGGTTGCCTCTTCTAGAAATGACCAACAAATTTCTGTACATAGCCTCAGAGCTCCTCTGGTCCCCATTTGTGTTCTTGCAAGTCCAAAAATATATTTTGTTTATGAATGTGTGTTCTTCTGTGATGATGGGTTTGCAAAGTGCCACACTGCCCTCCAACACTTCAGGCACAGAGAGATGAACCCATCATCCTGCACCTGTTACATGCACTTGGGAACTCTCGCAGAGCCTGTTTAGGACTTGCAAGAACATTACATAGAGGCCAGAGGAGCTATGAAGTTAAGCACAGGAATGAGTTGGTCACTTCTAGAAGCTGGCAACCTTGCTCTAATTGCACTAAAATAATGAATATAGCAGAGGGTGAAGGTATTTTACCAGTTGCAGTCTTGTCTTTCATACTTGCTGGGAATAGGCACTACAACAAACATCACTCAGATGAGCAGCTTCTTTTTTATTTTGGAGAGTACAAGGTGGTTTGCAGTAAAAGGAAAAAAAAGAAAAGGAAAAGAAAGAAAAAAGTTTTTTTTCAGAAGAAAATGAATGTTTGAGGAATGTGGGCAGCTGAGGAATAGGGATCTAGGACCAAATAGAGAAGCCTCGTTATAAAACTTAGATATATTCTTAGCGTTCTTACAACCCACCACCAGGTGATTATGGTATTCTGTGGGATACAAAAAAAATTGAGATTTGAGTCCAAAAGATGGAGGAGGCTGCAGATGCTATAGTTTCAAGGCAAGTTCCATAACTACTAGAAAAGGAGACAGAACTGTCTCATCTTACAGTTACAGGGGGGGAAAGAAGGAAAAAAAACCCAACCAAGCCAAACAACAGGCTCATGTTGGATATTTGAAAAAAATGTATACACGTGTATTTTCATGAGACATTTTAGGTTAGTGAAGCCCAGGTGTTGCTTAAGCTTGAAGTTCTGATGCCTTAAAAGGGCATAAGAGATTTTAATGTACATGAGTGAAATTAGTGTTTCTTCTGACTACATCATGCAACTCCCTCTCCAGCTCTAAACAAGCAGTGGGGCTTTGCTGCTTTTGTTGCTTTGCAGGGCTGAGGGTCTTGTTACAGTGACAAAATATGAAAGGTTATATTCTACTACAGCCATGTATAGAAGCAGGAACTAGGTGACTATTTCTGTCACAAGCAGTTAAAGAAACAGAGATTAATTAAATTCAGTAAGGTATTTCCTTCTCCATGCCCATACACAGATCATTCTGTTATAATCAGCCAAGAACAGCAAAATAATGGATCAAAACTGTCTCTACTTGGCATTTGTCACTAACCTGATGACAGAATTATGTTATACACTAGAAGAAATAACAAAATATTTATTATTTTTCTAATAAAGAAATTATGTGCATCCTAGACTGTAGAGCAGTTATCCAGAAAATCAAATTTGCTCCATACAATTTTTCATATATCTAATTTAAGTCATACCATGTTTTGACCTTAAAACAAAATATGCTACTGTATACACAAACATATATGAAGAAATACAAAATTACTTTTGACAGGAAAAGGCTGGATGACTATTATTATCTATGTTTTCCATATACACTTTATAAAATTATTTATAGAATAAAATATGGAACAATGACTACCATATCACATGAAAGTAATTTTCTCCCCAGGCTGCTGATTTTCTTTTTTTTTTCTAAAATATGAATGCAAATTTTTACATGTGGGTCAGAAACTCCTTGGTCCCAAGAAGATAAACATTAAAGTCACATAGACTTGTAAAGGTTATTTCTAATATTAACCAACAAGGAAGATAAATAAATAAAGCTGTGCACTTCAGTGAGCTTATCCAAAACAAAAGCACTTAGGTGTAAGAAGAGGTTATTCCATGTCTAAGATCAAAGTAGGAGAAGCAGAACTTAAACCTCCAGGAAAGAGAATATTGGCTTAAGTGATCAAGAAGTGTAATTGATTCATTAAGTCTAATTGGGCTGCTGCTGCTCCTTGAGGGCTTGTCTGAACAGCAGATCCAACTTGTCAGGAGCCACACTACCACATCTATCTTGTAGGATCAGAATACAAATTACTCTCTATATGTTAAGATCATCATCAGCACCACCTGGAGTTCTCAGTGGGTTTTCAGCACTCAGTATATTATTTTGAGGGTGTTATACTCCCTCTTTACCAAAAAGAATTCAGAAGAAGAGGATTATTTCCTGCTGACAACCGGAGAAGTTTCCAGAACCATTTAATTCAACAGACTTTCAATCAACCGTTTGCAGTCTGTTTTGCTTTGTATATCTACATATACATTGCCATGCTGTGCAACATATGTGTACACACACACACACACCATGCATGAACATACACTGTGTTTTCATCTTGTTTAACAAGGACCAATATGTCCTGTTCCACCCCAGAATTTCCACAGACTTTGCAAAAACTGACTGATAAAATTGACTGATAAAAGTCAGTGGATTCACTAGGATACACCTTGAGCTTTCATTGTTCCTAGATGCATTTCAGTACACTTTCTTTTAGATTTCTTTAGATGAAACCACTGTTCTCTGCTTGAGGAGAGGTCACCTTCATTGTAAAGATGAAGGCAAATCGGTGAGAAGCCTACTGAGATTACTTTCAGAAAACCATTGTATTAGTTCCATCCCTGAACGTTTACAGATCTTTTTCTGTCACGACAGATTTTGTTCTATCAGCAGCAAACCACAATCAGCATAGGAAGTGTTTTCTCTATTTATGACAGGGGACATGGCATTTCCAGGCTTTTTTCTAGCCCCAGCAATAACACAAGATGTCAGATGCCACCCTTAGGGAAATGCATTTTAAATTAAACAAACATACATTCCTGGCTGCTTTTTTGCCTTATTTTTTTAAGTCTCTATGAAAGGAAAAGTCAAATCTAGTCTCTCTGCTTTGCTTTGTTTATTAGGGTGCTCAAAGATCTTGTTTGAATAAAAGAAGTAAACGTAATTCATAATGAGGATTTTAAAAATATTTCCCTTTTTCAGCTCCTGTCTTTCCTTCTCACAGTGATTTGGCAAGTTTCCCTTGCTCCCTTTATTGGTTGCTGAGATTGTTCTTATCTATGTGGTCTCATTTCAAATAAATAGAAGCAGTTGGAGACATTTCTGGATTCAAATATTTCTTTAAAATGTAGTGCACCTGAAGTCCTTGTCCTTTCTCCTATATCCCTGAGCTGTTCCTTATGACAGAGTGAACTGAAATCCATAAGAAAACACCCTCATGCCAAAAGCTGCAGCAGTTTGGCCCTATTTGTTTTCCTGTCCATAAAACCAGGGAAGCCCATTAAAAATGGAAAGAAACCTCATTAGTAAATCTGCTAATTCTGTCTAAGTGAAAAGCTCAAGCAGTTTTGGTGAAGAGAATCAGTAGATCACTCGCTGTTGAGATGATTTTGAAAGAAAATTTAATGTGGTCAAGGCAATTAAAATTAAGATTTAATCTGGAATGTAATCTTTTTTTAAGAAAAGCGTTATGGCTGGGGTTGCTCAGCATGGATGAATTAGAACAAAACTGTAGCCCTTCAGTGTTGGTCGCTTTCTTCACAATCTTAAATAAATCAAATAGGCTGTAAAATTTGACTGAAAGTTACCAGTAAGAGCTTTGATTTGGGTAATAAGCAAGTGGATAGGAAGTGGGCCAGGTGTGAATAGTACAAATCCTTTAGTGGGACAAAAATGAAAGAAGACAATTCTCTTGCTGTTTGTTTTTTGGGTTTTGTTTTGTTTTGTTTTTTTTTTTTTTTCTGTTAAGTGACCGGGACATTTCTTTATTACTTAGGGTTTTTGGGAAGGGTCAGACTGTTATTGTGGGTTAAATGAATGGGACAAGTTAATCCTTAAGGTTGTGGACTGTACTGTAAAATAGGTTAATTTATTCTTCAGTATGACAGAAAATATAATTTATTGCTTTCTATCCACAATTTTATGGCATAAATCAATAAGAAATTAGAGAGTGAGATATGATGTCTAGAATCAGTGATGCTGAACATTAATACAAAATCTAATCACATAAAAGAAAAAAATCATTAAAATATTCCATTTTCTTTACTAAATCAGTGGAGAGGAATCTGTCTGCTGTGCAGAAAAGCTCCTTTTTAGCTGCTTTTCTTCCTGTGGTCTAGAGGATTGTGTATTTTTTAATATATTTGAGACCATTAACAGGACAAACAGTGAAGCCTAAAATTTATTCAATGGCATCATTAGTTTTCTGCAAAACTCCAATATTGTTATCAAGTTCTCATATTTGTAAATGAACGTATGCAAAATAAACTTCTAGAGAAGAGTATAAAACATACCTCTTTCTATCTTGCCTTTGTTCTTTGAGTGCATTCTGGGGGATGTGTGGACATGTGTATGTACAGTGAATATGAATATATACAAAACACCTGTACTTCTTGGGTACTATATTGGTGGTTCATGATCTTCCTAGTATCAAGTGAGCTTTTTTCCATGAATCTTACTCCCTGAGTTCTTGTCAGGGTTGTTTCTGGATCTACCTCTCCTTTCTGTACTTTCTATTGTGACAGATTTGGGTAATGTTTTTCAGTGGACAACTTTTTCTGTAGTTACTGCATTTTATCCCCTTCCCTGTTGATGGTACATGAGGATACACTGCTACAAAATATTTGTCTAGACTCAGAATGTAGCACCTAAATAGAACAGGACAGTGTGAACTATAATTTGTAGAAGAATGACAACTTTGTTTTTTATCCGAGTGTAACCTCTGTAATGGAAAGATTATTAATTGAGGAGCTAAAAGTCCAGGAGGCACTGGAGATAAAAAAACAAGTGACTTTATAAATCTCTGTGGCTGTGACTGCTGTAATAATCCTCCAGAACTGAACTGAGGTATCTTCTCCATTTACATGGGCTGGTTTAATGGAATGGGAATTGTTATGGCTAAGAGTGCCAAACTTAAGGAGGTTTGGAGGGCACCCCTCCAGGGAAAGAATAATACTGATGATTAAAATAGATTGTGATAGAAGATAGAAATTACTTCCTAAAAGATATAGGCCCTTGGGCTAAGAGTAAGTGTGGTATTATTCAGCCATCAGTTTAATATCTGAAATATCTTTTTTTTTAACAGTATTCTCTTTGACACAGAATGGGTAAATGATTAATTAGACCTTTACCATCTCTAATGGCTCTTGTCCTGTGATTTATAAATTCAAAAAAGTAGAATGTCCTAGCATGAGGGACACTGAGAAAATGTGTGAGTAAAGAGGAAAGCTTGAAACTAAACGCCGTGAGTCATATCAGTTTTCTCTGATGGAGTTTTGAAGCCTGAATGATCATCTAGCCTGACCTCTGTAATATTACAGGCCATAAAATTTCACTTTGTTATACCAGCTCTAAGCCCAATTTATCTTAATAAAGAGATTAAAAAGTAGGAGTCAGATTTTCAATGATATTTAGGTCTTTAAAAGGTGGAGGTAAAAATATCAGTACAAATTAGCTGCTTCTCATTGATTTCATGAAAGGTTGACATCCAACAACTTGACACTGTGTCTAAAAACCCAAGTAGATCTCTCTCTGAGGGTTTTGAATTACACTGAATGTCTGGTCACACACATGGCCATATATACAAATAACAGTACTTTACACTTTTCTAAATGTAACTCATGAGACAAGCTAGAAAGGCTCTTGGCAAGAGGCATGTTCATCCCCTTGACTGCACTGTCTAATAAGAAGCTAACGTTTCTTCATAGTTTGGATAGGGATTCATTTTCTTAACTCAAATTTCTCTCAAATGACCCCTAAAGCTAGTATCTGTGGATCAGGAAGAGTCCACTATTCTAAACGCCAACCCTGAAAAGTGCATTGATCTCATAATCAAATTTATTTCTAAAATAGCCTTATCAATGAGATCACAAGTATGTATTCTAAGCATTCTAAGTGTCATCTTTAATGATATTTTAACAGGGATTAATACAAACTTCCTACTTATGGCCATGAAACATTCTTTATATAGTGATTTGGTAATTAAATAACATTGAAAAAAGTATATTATGTTCTGAAGAATATTAGCTTTCCAGATGTTTTAGGTAGAAATTGTGAGGGAGTTCAGTAACTAGCTCTAAATGAAGTTTTACCTTAGCTTTTCCCTTCTGTAAATTACATAATTGTTCTTCTTTTTACTGCTGAGCAGAAGGTAAGTAGGAGTAAAATTACAAAACACAGAGAAATATGTTATTATTTTTGCTGTGAAAAAAAATGTTAGAGAAGCAGAAAGAGCAACACTAAAAAGAAATACATTTCCTTCCACCCTCACTTGAAATTTCCCAGTATGCATTCCACTACTACCCACCATCTCATAATAAAGGTTAAGTCAGGTGTATGTTTCATTAAGTACTTAGAAATTTCTCAGTAAACTTTCTTCACTTTTATATAAATAGGGTACTTCAAACTGTCAGATACATTTGAGGGAAATTTGAACTTAAAAATAAGTTTAAGTAACTGTACCATGCAAATTATATTTCTCTAATTGGTGAACTGGAATGGAAGAAGAGCAACAGGGATCATTCACTTCAGCTTTAGCAGGGCTTTCAACACCCTCTCTCACAATACTTCTGCATCCAAGATAGGACATTATGATCTGGATGGGCATAAAAAAGGTTAAAAAGAAAGGGTTGGGTGATCAGATCTAGAAGGTCATGGTTAATGGGTTGTGTTATCTGTTTTCTACCAGCATGTCAATAACAAAAGAGCAACTGCAGGAGGCTCTACTGGGTTAACATCTCTGTCAGTGACCTGTAGGATATAATGGGTGCACATTTATAGAGGGTACAGAGGACACCAAATTCAGTGGGAACCTGCTGATACTCTTGAGAGAAGGATCCCTACCAGAGGGGTTGGAACAGGCTGAAAGAATGGCTAGATAGGAAACTTCTGAAATGTAGCAGGGAAAAGTGCCAAGTGCTGCCCCTGGGACAGAGAAGGACCTGTGATGGCACAGGTTTTGGACAGACAGGTTGGGATCGGCCCTGAGGGAAAGCCCCTGGGACCTGATGGGCAGTGAGCTGAACCCCAGACAGCAAGGTAGCCAGGAGCTTTATGGACAGGAACATGGGCAGTTAATACAGGCAGTGATCATTCCCCTCTGCCCAGCGTTCATCAGACTACAGCTGAAATACTGTGTCCAGTTTTGGGACCTTCTGTGCAAGAAAGTAATCAAAAAACTGTAGCAAGTTCAGCAGGATGGAGGAGGTCAGAGCACTTGCCCTGTTTAAACCTGAATACAAGGTTCAGGTTTAGGAGTCCACTCTGTTGACTCCTAACAATAGCCCCCACTTTATGAAAGATTTTCAGGCAGTCAGACCCTCCACAGCCACACATGCTGGGAGGATGATATTCAGTGGCATGAACTAAAACTAGAGATGCTTGTGTTGGACTTATGTTCCTGACTCTGAGGACAGCCCAGCACTAGTACAGGCTGCCCAGACAACCTCTGCAGTCTCCAGCTGTGGAGGTTTTCAAAATCCAACAGGGTAAGGCCCTGAGCAGCCAAATCCAACCTCAGAGCTATCCCTATTGTGAGCAAGATATGGGAATGGAGACTTCTTGATATCCTGTCTGAACCTGGATCGGTTTTGACTCTGAGAAATATTAGCCAATAATGATATCCCCAGCCATCCTTAAATGTGTAACTAGAAAGACCACAGTCTTAAATTGGTCTTTCAACATTCAAACAAACAAAAAGACAAGAGGAGTCATTGGATCTCCAATTTCACAAGCTATTTTAGCTATAAAGGCTGAGGATTGTAATGTACAAGCCTGTTGAAGCCTGCCACCCTGATATTATTCTCCATCTCAGGTCAGTCTGAAGGTCAAGAAATTCATGTCTTGAATAAAAATCTCCCTTGGCAGACATATCACAGCATTCCTCCAGTTACACTGATATTAGAAAGGTTAATTTTGATTCTCACCCACTGCAGTGGGTGCTCCCATCTATTGATAATTCAGTCAACCATTTCCTTCTTTATTAACTTTAATTATCTTCTCTTACATTATCACAAAACTTTTGTTAACATCATTTCTGAAAATGTTTCACATGCATAGGACTGCAAATAACAGTTTAACCTGGATTTCATTAGAGACTATTAATTGCCTGAGATATTTATTCTCCATCTCATTAAATAAAATTTGTTTCAAATTTAATTAGGCTGGTTTAAATTGTATTACTTTTTACTTTTGCAAACAATGAATGTAAAAAAATCTTTCTGTTTCTGAAGATCCACATCAGGGTGTGATTAACCACCTTCATTTGATAAATACCAGATGAACAATAATTTCTGATTCACTCAGAAGATGTTAAAAAAATCTGGAGTAAATAATGTTACCTACTTAATGTTGCCTAGAAGTAAATGGTATTTTAAATAGTGTGGCTTTAATTTTTTGGTCTACTTGGCCAACGCAACTCAAGCACTTTTCAGGTACTTAGACATAACTTAATCACTAGTATCTCTTACAGAACTACTTTAATCTTATTTTCTTTTAGAGCAGTGTGCACGTAAGCAATTATCTTTGCTTAAGACAATGACTTTAAGAGAACTGACTACAGCAAACATAAGAAGTGCATATTATTTTACAGTCCTTATGCTTTATTGCTAATTTAATTAGCTCCCATTTATCCACAAACACAGCTTGATGGATATATTCTCTTCTTTATTATGTCAATTAGCACCCTGCAACATGGTGCTTCCTAAAATTATCTCATCTGTTGCAGATGACAATGCTCCTCAGTGGTCATATTCAGCAATATATAAGGCTCACTAGAGCTGGTCCTTGGCAGCTCTTCCCAACTTCTACTTCCCTGAGGCTAAGGATGAGACTGTGATAATTAACAGGACCCTGAAAATTCTCCACTCTGTAGGCGGAGAAGAGAAAAACAGCTCCAAAGGCAATTCTCCAGAAATCTTAGTTTTATCTATCAGTATTAGAAAAGCCAACATACTGAAATGCGTATTTTTCTTTTGTTTGCAGAGGTACATGCAAACAAGCATTGGGAAAAAAAGACCTGCTGGTCTTTGCTGAAAGCAGAAAAACCATGGCCAGCTTCACTGCTGTTAACTTTCAGAATCTCATATTCAGAGGGACCTAGCACCACTAGTAAGATCCAGGAGACACATATTCTAAATTAATGGAAAAATTCACATTTTCACAGTAAACATCTAGTGCTGGTCCTGACAATTCCTATTTACTTTTATAAGGAGAAATTACAACCTGTCCAGTGTATACCTAAACCCAAATATTACTGTAGCTATGGATATTCATTTGCAACAAAATGTGCACAAAAATACAGCTTATTATTTGTCTCCGCTTCTGCTCTGACAGAGTCACTTCATGCTAATGTGGAGTTCATTATTCACTGCAGAATTCACGTAAACAAACGTCACACTTTTATTTGTCATATTTGCTCGTAGTCTCAGACTACGTGATTTCATCTCACAACTGGTGACAAACTGGAGGCATTTTCATCTTCTTTTCTTAGAGCAAACACCAAAACTTTCAAATTGAGCCAAATACTGCCTTTTCAGCATGTCTCTCAGTATTCCAGCTAGTCACACAGAAGAGCTCCCTTTTGCCCATACACAGCTCCCTCCAACTGCAGCAGGATGTCTGCACTCAGATCTGGAATATAAATTCGAAAGGCAGAAGATATAACAACCTCTTTCATGACACCTTCTCTGGGACAGCCCAGATCAACTATTCCTAAAACTAAACAAATAAATCCCCCAGGACTCCTAAATTTGAAATTCTATGAGCCTCTGCACTGTAGCATAATTGACTCAACTTTCTTTGCAGACAGTTTTCCCATCACAGAATCCTTTCTGTACAGATCTCAGTTTCTGAATGAAACATATCCATGTGCACCAGTTGAAAGCATTTTTTATAAAAAATATAAAAAATAATACAGGTTTATACGATGCACTACAAAAAGTTGGAGACTTTTTGAAACAGGAACGACTAGTAATAAGCTACTTATACCTGACTGACACTTAAAGGAGAATGTTCAACGGAAGACATTTGGTGAATTTTCTGGAAAATCTTTTCTGTAATATTCAGTGTGAACAGAATGCATGCAGAAAACTTCCTAACTGTAGATGAAACAAAGACACCATGTAATCGAACTTAGAATTAGTGTTCTCAGGAAATCAATGCTTTCCTGATTAATTAGCATACAGCTGCTAATCACCCTCTAAATTGTTGTTACAACCAGACATAACTCTGCCAATACACTTCACTAGAAATTACTTAATTGCCTGCTGATTTTAAATTCCCTGTAAAAAGAAGGTGATCAAAAACAGAAATAAAAAAGACATGTCTAAAATAGGAAATCTCAGTTTTCTAACTGATTTGGGGGCTGAGTTTATTCTCTAGCCTAGGGAAATAGCAACTGAACAAAGGAAAGAATTCAGTTCTACAGTACTTAGACTTTTGCCAGATATAGTAAAAGCCTATTTTTACTTCNTTTAATATTACCACCTTCCCTTGCTTTACTCCCTGATTACCCTGAGGAAAACATGTGAATCCACTACTACATTTAAATCCAAGCTATCACCTGGGAACTTTAGAAAGCAAATGAGTGTTTTCCACCGAAATTCCTATTAGGGATATTGTCAAAGCAGAACAAATGTAAAAAAATGTTTGAGAACCCTTTGCGTTATATTGCATCATACTTCTTTATCATGCTTTGCCTACTAATAAAATACAATTTTATTTATGCAAGAATTTCCATCTCAGGAAAATGGAGAGAGAGGAATTGAACTTAGTTGAACTTAACCCTTTTTTTTCCAAGAACATTTTTTTAATAGTGTTAAAAAGGCAGAGAATTATAGCAAGCCTGCCCCAGCAGATAGGCTCTATAGAGAAAAAAACATTACATCAGATGTGATGTGAGTTTAAGGATCAGAGAGAAGACTCGTAAGTCTAGCCAGAAATAACATTAGAAAGTATTAGATTAGATTAGTGACTATACACTAGTTTTATGCACTTTTCCTTTGTGACAATCAGTGCCATCCAAACTGAACATTAAAAACTCGATGCTTCAGGGGCTTCTTCTGGCTTTACTTTTTTTGGCACTGTGTCCATCAGTAACTAGGCCCGGGGAAACCCATCCAGCAAATACAAAAATAAACAAATCCCTTCATCCAAAATGCAAATTAACTGGAATGTGCCCATTTTAAAGTAATTTCAATACCATGGCAAATAGCTTATGATACCAAAAGTATTTTACCTCATCTCCTGAGAGTTTTGGTTTGTTTGGGATTTTTTTTAACTACAGCACTAATTTGGCTAAAATAGGGTATGAATGTTAAGTGTAATAGCTGCCCTTGAATAAAACTAGATGGCTACATTTCATAAAAAGCATAAAAAGCACACAAAAACATACACTGGAAAAAAGCATTCCTCCTGTTTAGTTCAGTTAATTTACTAGTCATTTTATCAGTGTTTTGTCTGAATCAAAACCAGAAATTGTTTTTTAGCCTAAAACAGTTAGATGATTTTAATCTAGATTCCTTAGAGCTTGTCTTAAAAATGAAGGTAATCTGTGTTATGTACTCAAGTGGCTTCTGTGTCAAGTCTGTGTATAGCAACATCCTAAATAGAATCATTTAGGTTGGGAAAGACCTCTAAGGTCATTAAGTCCAACCATTAACCTGGCACTTCCAAGTCCACCACTAAATCATGTTTCTGAGTACCCCATCCACATATTTTAAATACTTCCAGGGACGGTGACTCAACAACTTTGGATTTTGATATATTTTTTCCTAACATAGTTCCAATGAAACTTGAATTAAAACTTCTAGTCTAATTATTTGACTTGATTGCCTGAAATGACAAAAATTTCACATTTTTTTTCCAAAACACCCAAACACCTTGGAACATTTACTTCATATCTGAAGCAGCAACCAATCAAAACATTCAGTAGGAAGGTTATGTGTAAGGGTAATGCTAGACAGGAGAGGAGATCTTGTCATAACACATGGGAACTGGATAGTTTGTTTCTTTACAGCTTTTGGCATGCTTCATAATGGAAATTTACTATATATCTTTTACACAGGACCCATAGGAATGTTAAGTGAATAACAGAAAACTAAACAAGACAACAAGGTGTAGAACTACCATAAAAATTCCCCCAACAGTAGTTAAATTTTCCCTTCTGAATTGGAAATGTTGTAATCTGGTATCTGTCCTAAACTGATGTTAGATTGAAAAAGAGAAGGTTATCCACCAACAAATTAAAGAAAAATAAAATTTGGGAGGGTTTTGTTTGTCTGTTTCTGAAATGTTTTTCTCATAATTGGTCCTAGTACAGAAAAAAACTTTGGGTTAAATGGAAAAGAAAGCATAAATTTAATGGCAACATCATAGAATCATAGAATGGTTTGGGTTGAAAGAGATCATCTAGTAGAGATAACTTGTTGGAACTTCCCTGTCATGGACAGGGACAAATTTCACTAGGCCAGTTTTCTCAGAGCTCCAGCCAATATGGCCTTGAACATTTTCAGGGACTTATCTATCTTTCAGGGTCCAAATAATGGAACGATATCAAGGTAACAGGTTTCTCCTGTTTTTTTCTGTTTCACTGAATTGCCAGTTGCATTGGCGTATCCTCATCTCCATTGTTACTGGAGTGCTGCACTCACAGTAACTCCTACTGTGCCATTAGACCTGGAGTTTCTGAATTTCTGGGTCTAGATATTATCCCATCCCATGTTCTGATGCCATCAGACTTCTTTCCCTCTACTCATAAGTACTAGCAGCAAGCATATAACCTGGCATCTGGTGTGGCAGGTACCTGGTCTAGACACCCCAAATGGCTGACTGCACATACTACACAACATAAATAAAGCATGAAGGATCCACAGCTTTATTGAAGGATCCTCTGCTTTATTATTTAGTATCTGTAAGTATCTACTTGGGAGTAACTCCTCTCCTTATTTTGTCTGATGCATATCTTGGGCAAAGCGACCATACTTCTTAAGGAATTTATCACCTAGAAATCTGTTTTTGTCTTTTTTTAGTATATAGCTGTCCTAAGGGTCCCTTCTGTTCAAGTCTGCATAAGAAGGTGTTGTAGCTATCTGTAGGTTTGAAGGAAAAAAACATTTTGGATTTACGACATTAACAACCTATTCTATCTTTCATTCCCCCTGAAGTTTACTTCTGGCCTTTCCAACAGATGTTTTTGTCTTCAGGAAGAATTATAAAAATCTGTGGTAAAATCTATGTCTCCTACTTCGAATATATAATCAAGAAATAGCACTGGAACTACAATCCAAGATGTAATACAGTGTGAAATCAGATGTAAAATATTAGGTCAGTAACTCATCTTTCCTAATATGCTTTCTTTTTCTGCTGAAGCTTATCACTGTTCATAATATAACATTACGTGAAACTGAGATTTTGGTGTTTGCAAACTATGTAAAAGCCTTATGAGTTTTAACCTAAATAAAATGCCTAAAAGGGACTCAGTCACAAGGTGCTTGAATAGAGGTATTTTAATATTTCTGTTAGTAGTAGAAAAATTCCAGATCAACTACAATATTTCAATGCCTTACCTAAGACTACTGCTGGAAGCTAAAAGCTTGTGACTTCTACCTAATTTATTGCTGGATGTGGTAGAAATAATAGAAATATGTAATAAACAAGCAAGGTTAAAACCAGGCTGACATTTCACTGATTCCCTGTACTTGCAGGAAGATTAATGTTTTTGTCTAGACATTTGCCCTCTTTTGATATCATGACATGACAAGCATTTGTTGAGAACAAATATTCAAAGACAAAGTGCCAAGGCTAAGAGGCCACAAATACAGCTCGTGTTTTTACACATAAGTGTAGGAAGCATTTCATTCTTCTTACAGGAAAGATGCTTACTGCAAAATAAATTTTACTGTGTTCCTTTCCTATCTAAAATATGTTTCTCTAAATGCCTACAATTCATTTGCGGAGCAAAGTAATAGTGATAAACTTATGGCTTTATGCAAAGCAGTGAAAAAGTCATGAAGAATGACTGCAGCTTTTAAAGCATTTCACCCTCCTATTTTATATTATAAAAAGCAATGTTTAAACATACTCAGTGTTGCCAGGAACTATTTTGTCATAAAATAATTTCAAATGTGCAGATAGAAATGGTGAGTTCAAATGTAATTGTCAAGACATAAAGTTGCTTTCCAGTGTGTTCTGGTAACTGAAAGCAAAGTCTGGCCCAAAGATTTCTGTCTCATGTAGATTATATTTCTAGGAGTAATTGCTATTTAAAAGACCCTGTAGTCTGCCTATCTTATTATTATTCATTATCTCAAAGAAGCATAGGACTCTCAGCACTGAGGGTGTGTGTTTATATCATAAATAAAATCCTGCTAATGAGAAGTTTGTAAGACTAAAGCAATCCAATTAAATGCCTTATTTAATTAATGTATCTATTCATTTACTTCTTCTTTAACTACATGTTTCTTTCATTGTTTTATTATATCTCTGCCATGAATATGTGTTTACAGAATCATACAATGGTTTGGCACGGAGGGGACCTTGAAATTCATTGTCGCGGCACACTCAGCTGCGCGCTTGCCGGGGGGCGACACTCCCCTGGGACCCTGAACTTCCTAAGCAGTCGCCGATGGATCAATGCAGGAATAACAAGATGGGTCCTGCTTGCTTATCTAAGGATCATTTATTATGCCATAAAGGCAAAACAAAAAGCATCTATAACTCCAATAGAGAGCAGAGGCAAGAACCATGAACAAAGGCAAGGCAGTGGGTTTTAAGGGACAGGACCAGGGTGGAGTTTAGGGCTGGGAACGAATAACTAAGAGACAAGGGAGGAACACAAGGAGGGGATTACAGTGTTTAGACCAATAAGGAGTGACGGGGGGGGGGAACAGTCTGACTAAACTAATAGGGCATCGAGGGATACATAAATGACAGGGAATTCTCTGGAACAAGGGGTAGGTATGAGGGAGGACTGCCAGCAGGGACTAAACCAGTGCCTCGGGGGTGGGGGGGTACAAAACCAACTATTGAAAACAATAATATAAAGGAAAACACACTACAACAGTTCATCTCTTTTCAACCGCCTGCCATGGGCAGGGACACCTTCCACTACATCAGGCTTCTCTAAGTTCTGTGCAAAACGGCCTAAATTGTTTCTGGGGATTGGGCATACACAACTTCCTGGGCAACCTCTCCCAGTGCCTAACCACCTTCACAGTAATGAAGTTCTTCCTGATAATTAATCTAAACCTATTCTCTTTCACTTTAAAGACATTACCCTTTGACTTGTCACAACATGCCATTGTAAACTGATGACTTTCTCCAGCTCTCCTGTAAGCCCCTTTGGGTACTTTATGGAGGCCAAGGATTCAAAAGAGGAAATGGAAGAAGAGGACATAGAGTTTGAAGTTGTTCCTCTGGACGCCACAGGCCACTGTGTCATAAAATCACTTTCAGAAATCTTCAGGTATTGTCTGAAAACTTATCATCTTTCTGATCCGTTATTCCCATGACAAGACAATTATTTCAAGACAAGACTGCAAACATTTTCAAAAAACAGTTGTGGGGGTGTTTTTCTTAAGTTTTCATGTTTGCTGGTCTTCCATGTTTAAATGGTTTTCCAGTTCTACATATCTCTTTTTTTTTCATAAATAAGGAACTCTGCCGAATCTTGCTAGTTTTGCACAAAATTGCGGAAAATTCATCCTTTATCTATTTCTTGCTAGTTGCTTGGTACAGCTAATGTTGAGTCCATTGAAGAAAAAGAAATATTTAAGAATTATGTTTTTGATACTCTATTTGATACCGTGATACATACTCCTCTCATTAAAAACGAACAAAGCTACAAGCTCTTTCAAGAGTAGAAAGACCATTTTTCAGAAGTTCATATTTGCATCTTAGGAAGAACACAATCCCTGTCCTGGAAGAGTGAGCAATCAAATGAATATCTACTTCTGGAAGAAAGGTAATTTGCTTTAGTGAAGTGGTGACAATCATACTGAAAATGTTGCAAAGAATAGGGGTATTGGAAAGCCTGAGACACAATGAAATATCAAGTAAATTTTACTAGAGGTTTTGTGTCAGACTGAATGCCCACATTTGGGCATCCTGCATCAAATGCCTTTTTTTTTGGAAAGCCACACATAAAAAAGAAGTAGAACACTGGCAAAAAGCATTGAAAGAGGCAGCTGTGGTGTTTGCAAATCCTCATCATTGATATTTGCACAGTAAATTCCAAACATTCTTGATGAAAGTTATCCAGAAACAGTCAAAATTTTTATTTATAGTTTAAAAAGACCCTTAAAATGGAAAATACTGAGGTGATTTGGTGATCCATTTTATTCTCTTATGAGGACTTTTGAGATTTGTTGTCTCTCCTTGAAGATGTTCTATATTAGGGAGTCTCTCTCTGCTGAGGATACAGGGAGTGTTTCTCCAGGTTTCAGCCCATCAGACCAGTTGTCCATGTGAGGCAAGATTATACAGACCAAAATTCTGATTTGAGAGTTCCTCTCTCAAGGGCAGCAATGACCCATCCCTAGCCTAATAATCAGGCAAATTTTCATTTTCCATCTAAAAATAATCAAGTAACATGGACAAAATTTCTCCAGCATGGTGCTTAATTTACAAGCTCCTGAAAATAAAATAATAAGCTCCAGAGCTTTGAAAGTACTCCAAAATAATTATATTCATGTTTCCTATGATATATTAAATCCAGGATAAGATGTGAAGACTCAGCACAACAGTATACTGCAGAAAGTAAAAAACTGCTCTGCTGACTTGGTTCTGAAAGTTTACATCATACTCCAGGGCTTTATGCATCAGACTGGGGAAAAATACAAAGTGTATATGTAGTGTTTTCCTCCTACACAAACCATTATTGTCCTTCCTCTTTTCCACCTAAATTCAGAAATCCTGCTTTCTTCCCCCAAGGCAAAATTAAGGCCTTGGTCAAGCTAAAAATAACTCCTAATTTAGCATTTTACCTCAGAGTAAGTACATTAAGGAAGAAACCTCTGAGTGGCTTTTGAAATGAGATAGACTGAATTGACAAGTGCTCTTCTGGTATATCTGTCTCTTTCATTAAAAAAAATCGTTTTGCTGACTTTTTCCCTCAGCTGTAACCAAAATTACTGTAGAGTAAGTGTTCATTTAGTTTATGGCAATTCTGCCCAAAAATCCTTTTAAGCAATAATAGGATTTGTTTCTCAGCTGCCAGTTTCTGTTTTGAAAATACACCCCCATGTTCTCTGAATTCTCAGAACAAATTCAGATTTATTAGTTTCTCATCTTTCTCCTCTGAAAATAAAGTTTTTGCTCTTTACCATTTTAAAGCATTTTAAGAGGTGATTAAACTGCAGCCACTCACTTGGTTTTTTTTCAGATTTACAGAATTTTGCCCACTGGGAGCTTAAGTTACGTGCCGAACTGCAACCAGAAACTGACCTTTTGCAGATCTTGCCCTTAAAATAAACTTTCAATTCAAGTTACTGCAAGAGGTTTATCTATTTACCTGTAGTTTTTTAAATATTAGCACCAGAATAAAATGATCTATAGAAATTTTTGGTTTATATACTCCCTATATCAAAGGGTCTTTGAAAGAGAAAACTCCTGGAGTTAAAAGTTTTTGTGTAAGATAAACAAGATAGTGTCTACCCCATTTTAAACAGACAGGATTTTTGCTTGGTGATTTTGAATGCTTATTAGGGAACACTTTATGGTATGAACATTAAACCAATTGCCTTTGTTAATGCTGAAAATTTCATGCTTTAGCTTTCAAGAGGCTTAGGTAGCTATTTTCAGAAGGAAGGAAATGAATAACAGAATTAATGTTGTATTTCAGCTAGAAATAATTAAAAAAAACAAAACAGGAGGAGGATGGTGAAAGAAAGAAAAAAGGGTTATTTGAAAAGATAAATGTGAATTCTCTCTCCAGTGGATTTTTCAGCCAAAACAACTTTAGTCCAAGAGCTAAAACTTATTCTGCAGATGTAATAGCAGGGGTACAAACACAACACTAATGGTACATCCCTATTTTAAAGGTGTGACTTATTTGATAGATTTTCAAAGTATATATTAAACACATAACTTCACATGCAAATAAAGTTCATACTCCTTACATTAAATTCCTACACCTTAATCAGAATTTCTTTAGGTGCCTCTTTCATACTCTGGCTCTAGGAAATACTGAGCACTCTTTGTGTCCATGGGGGTCATTACTACTGCAAGAGGACCATGAGGAGTGTCCTGTGAGACTCCATTCCACGACACACTATTCAGGTTTCTCTGTAGCTCACAGGTGAGTATTTTGTGTCAGAGTAGGACGTAACCTCTTCCCTCTTTTAGCTGTCTTTATTCTGATCTTTGACCTTCTGTGTTCACTATCCAGTGGCTTGCTAACCAATAACAATTTCAATGAGAGTGTCCCTTTGGATGTACATGTTCTGTGGATCAAAGGTCTCATCCCTTACTCAGAGCTTTTTAGTTTTTTGCTTTTCAACAGAGAGCCTATTTTTCTCTGACTAGTGGTTTTGCAGAGGGTAGTTCTTATGAAATAATCCTGAACTGGCAGCTGACTACTTGTATCAAAAATAATAGCAGACACCTCTCATCTCTGCACAGGAAGGATCTGTTTTCTTTGTCTGCCATATTTTCCTTTTTTATATTAGGTTTGACATTTCTAAAGTCTTATTACAGGCCATTACTTTGTGACTGTGATTTAAGAAGAGTCCTTATTAAAATTAGAACACACAAACATATCTGTAAATGTAAACACAGACATCATGAACATGGGAAAGCACGAAATCCTCTGATCAAATAGTAACATATTTCTAAATAAAAGAAGACATAGCAGGTAAAGAAGGAAAACTGAGTCATAAACAAATGAGATTCATTGAATATATCTTAAATATATTTAGTTTTGAACAAGGAGAGTTAAAGGTCGGTTTTTTCTTCTTCTAAATTAAAAGTCAACTTTTTTGGTCTCAGAAGAACACAGAAGTTGGTAATTAGAATCCAATACTAGAAAATTTTGAAGTATGAAGGAAAGCACTTGGTCTTTCTCATTAGCTTTTATTAACAACATTCTGAGTTTGTGAAATTAGTGTAACAAGTTACAAATGATGCATGAAATTAAAAATTTCTGTTTACCCTATAGAGCTTTCATCCATGTCTGGCAATGCTCTTCTGGAATATATGCAGTAACAGGTTGCCAGTCTTAGCCAAAATGTCTCCAAAATATGTGGTTTCTTAGCCCAAACAGAACCAATAAAATGTTGTAAGGTTTGGGATTTTTTTCACAGAAACTGTTGTTTTTACTTTGTTTGGAGCAAGTATCTCAAATTCATTCCAAAAGCTGACCATGACTCTCTGTGACCTCATGAAACAGGTTCACCTCAGAAATGTGCATGCAGAGCACAGGATGAAGGGCACTGGGCAGGAGCAGATATCAGGCTGATACAAAAAAAAAACCACCAACAACACAAAATCTAATATTTATGACATACTCTCACTAGACCACACGTTAATCATGTCCATAAATTCAGGGCTTACTAGGTCGACACTCAACAAAATGCTTCTGTGCCTCCTTCAGAGATGATGTGTACACAGCCTCTGACAGGAAAGATACCCGTAGGCCTTAAAGCAGTTCTTTCAGGGTAACCATACCTATTAGGAGACACGAGACCTCAACTCACTATCCCAGATTCAGCTGTGCTAAACTGAAATGATTTCCCTCTCTTATGCATGCTTTCAGACTGTTGTCATCCTGTGATTTGTGCACATTGCAGGTCTTTCCATGGCCTCATGTTCGTGTAGGAGACTTTATACTTACTTTCCTCCCCCTCCTTCTCATTGTTTCTTCTTTCTTTAATCTCCCTCCAGATATTTCTCGTGAACAAACTGAGAATTATAAATGAAATATTTTCAATCCAGAAAATGTGAAACCCACATTCTTTTAACTTTTTCTTTAAGGCTGTTAGGTTGCAGCCTCTTTCCAAATTGCTTCTGTGTTTGGAAACATTTTTAGCCATAGCTGAATGTTGTCATAGAGTAAAAGACAGCTTTCTGTTAGAATAGGATAAAACACCCTTAGAACAGGATAAAACAATGAGATCACAAGGCATTATCTAAGTCATGAGGTCTTCAGAGAGCCAAATGATGCATAAAAAACTTAAATTTTCCCCACCATTACTCCTCACTATTGCTGCTTATTTCTAGTGCTTTCTTAGACCTGGATTTGATAAACACATAAAGGTTTAGGCAACAGTTTCAGGTTTCAGTGAGGAATCTGACAGCTGTTTCCATAACAAACTGCAGTAGTCTCCCACTCTTATTTGTTTTGAGGTAGCAGTAAATAGACCAATAATTATAAATCCAGTTTAAATAAACATAGTTTTGTGTTGTTCAGTGATGAATAGTGAGAAGAGTGCAATGAAAAGAACCTGCTCATTTGCCTCTCAAACACAAAACTTCTTTTTATTTTGTAAATTACTACATTTAGGCATAGTGCTTTGGCTTCATCCTTGCTAAAATTTTATTTAAGCAATTTTTCATTTCAGTATAACTTTCATTAAGATTTTTCATTTTATATTAACAATTGTTTTGATAAATTTGTAAAAAGAATAGTTATTTGTTTTCCAACCCCAATATACACTACCACTTTTGTTACTACAAGAAGTGCAAGAAGCATTTTCTGTATGTATAAACTGTTTTCAAGCACAAAATCTTGTTTCTTCTTTCCATGTTCCTTCAACACAAGACATTTTCTTATTCTTTCTCTCTTTCTTGTTTTGTCTCCTGTAAGTTTTAGTACTATAAACAAAATTTCCTTCTGTCAATTGACTTTAACATGTGTGAGTACATAGTTAAATTAATATTAAATCCTACTTACTGGAATCTTCTCCCAAATAAGAGATTAAACAAAATGAGAGCTGGCAGTGTGTAACTGAAAATATATTTGAACTTCATTTGGTGAAACTTTTATATTACAAAACTGATATTTTTGCACATACATAACATATTTAATATAAAAAATCAATAATGATGAAAATGAAGTGACCTTGTGACATGAATTAAGTTGAACATTACTGATATTTGTATATTTTACTGCAAAAGAGTGTAGCCAAATTGTTAAGGGGAAGCCCTTGATATATTCCCTTTTTACTGAACTGAGTAATAGCTAAAGGATCTTGCTGTTCTGAATGTTTCTTCACTTTTTTTGTCCAAAAAATAGAGTTATTTTTAAAATTACTTTCATTTGTGTGAGATATGCAGTGAAATGTAGACTTTTAGTATTTTATCTCCTTAACAGTACTTGTTNGTCTTCATAATCAGCATTAATCATCATCTCTCAACTGAAAAATAAAGTGTTGCAGCTAGTCGATTCACAGAATTCTTTGAGGCTGCTAGGGACCAAGAATGATAGACAAGTGATCAGTTGATCTTAAGTATTTCTGTGATAGCCATTCCTGCTGTGTCTTATTTCATTAAGGGACTTGTGATATCTTCAGTCATCCCATTCTACTGCAGATAACCACATTACTTAAATTATTTGATAAACTTATCAAACTCTACCTTAAAAAAAAGTTAGCTATCTTATGCATGTTACTATATTTGGCTACTACTCAAAATTTCACTCTTATGATTGCCAAAAGGTGTTCTGCTTTTTTTTTTTTT